>JAJOZX010020438.1:0-10000 GCA_023014485.1 Bathynomus jamesi
TCCACTGACTTTAGCAGGAACTCCGGCGGGATGGAGGACATGACTTCCCGAATTCGGTCCTCCAGTTCTTCCAATGTCCTCGGTTGGTGCGGTAGACTTCTTCCTTTACCCACCCCCAAAGAAAGAAGTCGCACGGTGTCAAGTCGGGGCTCCTGGCTGGCCATTGATGTGGACCACGACGACCCATCCAACGCCCAGGGAAGTGGGCATCCAGCCACTCACGGACAACAAGAGCGAAGTGCGGAGGGGCGCCATCTTGCATAATATCAGATCGTCGATGTTCTCCCATGTGCTGACAACCGGCCAGACCTCGTTTCGCAACATAGCAAGGTACCGCTCAGCATTCATGGTGTTGCGCAGAAGGAACGGGCCCACACTGATCTGAGGTCATACCACACCACACACTTACACTGAACCTGAACCGATTCTGCCGTTTTTCAGCGGTAACCGTGCGACTTCTTTCTTTGGGGTGGGTAAAGGAAGAAGTCTACCGCACCAAACCGAGGACATTGGAAGAACTGGAGGACCGAATTCGGAAGTCATGTCCTCCATCCCGCCGGAGTTCCTGCTAAAGTCAGTGGACGCCATTCCTGGGCGGCTCCAGAAGCTGGTGGAAAGAGTTGGAGCCCACATTGAATTTTAGAGAAAACCTACCATGTATGCCTACCTTTTCATATTATTTCTTGAAATAAATGGATAATACGTATTTTTTTACCAATCCAAAATAGGGAGCTACTTTCCGCCCACCCTGTATATATATATATATATACACTCTCTCTCTCTCGATATATATATATATATATATATACTCTCTATATCTCTATATATATATATACTCTCTCTCTCTCTATATATATATATATATATACTCTCTCTCTCTCTCTATATATATATATACTCTCTCTCTCTCTCTCTATATATATATATATACTCTCTCTCTCTATATATATATATATACTCTCTCTCTCTCTATATACTCTCTCTCTCTCTCTATATATATATATACTCTCTCTCTCTCTCTCTATATATATATATATACTCTCTCTCTCTCTCAGTATATATATATATATATATATATACTCTCTCTCTCTCTCTCTCTCTATATACTCTCTCTCTCTCTCTCTATATATATATATACTCTCTCTCTCTCTCAGTATATATATATATATGTATTATATACTCTCTCTCTCTCTCTCTCTCTCTATATACTCTCTCTCTCTCTCTCTCTATATATATATATATACTCTCTCTCTCTCTCAGTATATATATATATATATATATATATATATATATACTCTCTCTCTCTCAGTATATATATATATATATATATATATATATACTCTCTCTCTCTCTCTCTCTCTCTCTATATATATATATATATATACTCTCTCTCTCTCTCTATATATATATATACACTCTCTCTCTCTCTCTCTATATATATAAATATAAATATATATATATATATATATATATATATATATATATATATATATATATATATATAATATATACTCTCCCTCATATATATATATATATATATATATACTCTCTCTCTCTCTCTCTCTCTCTCTATATATATATATATATATATATTCTCTCTCTCTCTCTCTCTCTCTCTATATACATATATATATATATATATATGTATACTCTCTCTCTCCAGCAGCTAGTCACCCTCCCCCAGCAGCTAGTCACCCTCCCCCAGCAGCTAGTCACCCTCCCCCAGCAGCTAGTCACCCTCCCCCAGGAGCTAGTCACCCTCCAACAGCAGGTAGTCACCCTCCAACAGCAGGTAGTGACTCTCCTTCCACGTTGGAGGGGACTCAGGCTCCTGTGGAGTTTGTCCCCTCGTTAGTGAGGGGCTCTTCAACTCCCGACAGCCCTGGCTGTTCAGGAAACGGGTCGTGCTAGGGGGCGGTCAGAACAGGGGAGGCTCCCTCCGTGCAAAGCTTTTTAATGCTAGGTCGATCAGGAACAAGTTTGGCGAGCTACGGGCGCTCTTAGCATCAGAATACAAGGATATCGTTGCTATCACCGAGTCCTGGATTCATACTGATCGTAGGGACTACGTTGGGAGTTCGAAATTCCCGGGTATAGAATGTTTCGCAAAGACCGCACCCGTGGGGAGGGGGGTGGGGTACTAATATACGTCAGGGACACGTTGAGTCCGGTTGACTGCTAGTTCCGGTCGGAACGGGAGCTGCTTGGCTTCGATCTGAACGTGGGAGGGACGAACTATAGGTTAATCTTGGTGTACAGACCTCCGCATCTCCTCCTCGAGGAGGATACAGCCATGTACACCGAACTCAGTAGCCTGCTAGGGGATAGGGTGTGTGTAGTTTTAGGAGACTTCAACTGTCGCGGCATAAAGTGTGAAAACAGGACTGCCGATGCTGAAGGGAGGAAGCTAGTTGACTTTGCTGATGAGAACTTCCTCACTCAGTGGGTCAACGAGCCTACACGAGGCGAAAGCGTTCTAGACTGAGTGTTCACGACGGAAGACAACCTCGTCACTGGCCTCACCGTTGACGAATCGTTGGGCGGGAGAGATCACGGTCTTATTAGGTTCCGTGTGTGCGTCCCTCGGGTGAAGCGTAGTAACTCGAGAGGCAATAAGCTCGATCTCCAGCGGGCGAACTTTGTTAGCCTCAGGGATAGCGTAGGAGATATGGGGTTAGAGGTCGGCGGCGATGTTGAGGGAGTGTGGACTGCATTCCGGGACGAGTTTATGGTGCTGCAGTCTGCTGCCATACCCTCAAAACCGGTCACCCCTGCTTCAACGCAGCCTAAGTGGTTCAATCGTGACATCGCTTCGCCTATCCGAAATAGGAAAGTAGCGTATGAGGGCGAAGGCCAATCGTTCCCATGAGAACACTTTAGCGTATGTCCGCCTGTGTAGGGAAGTGAAGGCGAAGGTTAGGCTAGCGAAACGTAACGAAGAACTACGGGTGGCAAGCCTCTGCAAGGGGAACCCTAAGGAGTTCCTCAGTTATGTTAATAGTAGAAAGCGGACATCGCCAATGTGCTTAATGAGTACTTTGCGGGAGTGTTCACCAGGGAGGGCACCCGCATCATCCCCGAGCCAGGTGTGAGGCACGAAGGTGCTGGACTGGATAATGTTCGATGTACCGCGACAGTCGTTGCCGATAGAATAGACAAATTGAGCGCGTTTAAGGCTCCTGGGCCAGACCAGTTTCTCCCCAGAGTGTTGCGGGAGGTGCGCGACCAGGTAGCTCCCCACCTGGCTACAGTCTTCAACAAATCGTTGGAGACGGGCCAGGTGCCTGGTGACTGGAGGGAAGCCAACGTGACCCCTATCTTTAAGAAAGGGGATCACGAAAGTCCAGGGAACTATCGTCCCATTAGTCTCACTTCAGTTGTAGGTAAATTATTATAGAGGATAATAGCGGATAGGATCGTTGACCATTTGGATTCCTACAAGCTGCTTGGGGACTCCCAACATGGGTTTAGACGGCATAGGTCGTGTCTCACCAACTTGCTCCAGTTTTTCCACATCATGTTGGGTGAGTACGATAAGAGTAGGGCGATTGATATACTTTATCTCGACTTTCAGAAAGCCTTTGATAAGGTACCTCACCGCCGGCTAATGGCGAAAGTGCGCGCGCTGGGTATCGGTGGGGAAATAGGTAGGTGGATTGAAAACTGACTGAAGAATAGGCGGCAGAGGGTTGTAATTAAAGGTGCTAGTTCGGGTTGGGCCTCGGTCACTAGTGGGGTTCCTCAGGGTTCCGTTTTGGGGCCGCTGTTGTTTATCATTTACATAAATGATATCGACGGTGGCATCGTCAGTCGGATCGCCAAATTCGCTGATGACACCAAGCTTGGGGCCAATGTTGGGACGCCCGAAGCGATCGAGGAACTGCGTGCGGACATAGGTAGGATAGGAGAGTGGTCCGAAAAATGGCAAATGCCGTTTAACTTGGGTAAATGCAAAGTGATGCACATTGGCTACGCCAATCCCAAGTCAGACTACTCGATGTTGGGTAGTAATATCGAGGTGACTGATTTAGAAAAGGACTTGGGTGTGCTAATTAGCAGCGACCTTAAGTTTACAAAACAGTGTGTAGAGGTGGAAAAGAAAGCCCAGAAACTATTGGGTTATATCAGGAGGCAATTTCAGTTTCGGAACAAGGAGATTGTGCTCTCGCTGTACAATTCCCTTGTTCGGCCGCACCTGGAGTATGCTGTGCAGTTCTGGTCGCCCACCCTCAGGAAAGATATTGAGAGGCTGGAGCGAGTGCAGGCGAGGGCCACAAAGTTAATCCCTTCCGTTAGGCATATGGGCTACAATCGACGGTTACGCGTCCTGAACTTGTTTTCGCTTGAAACTCGGAGGCTGCGCGGTCAACTGATCGAGGTTTTCAAGCTCTTACGCGGGTTCAACGATGTCGATTTTAGAAGTATGTTTAGTTTAAATGATAACCCAACTCGCAACAATGGTTGGAAGTTGGATTTGAAACGGTTTAGGACTAGTGTGTGTGGGAATTACTTTACGTATAAGATCTGTGACACATGGAACAGGTTACCTTCGGAAGTTGTGAACAGTTCCTCTGTGGATCAGTTCAAGAAAAGGGTAGACGAAATCTTGCACACTATTTGAGTGTGTAAAGACATTTAGGACCTATGTCTGCGGAAATTTCTTTTCCTATAAAATAGTTAATATCTGGAACCAACATCCCTCAGAGGTTGTTTCCAATCAAAGTGTAAATGTGTTTAAAAATAGGCTAGACAAAGTACTGAATACTCTCATAGTTTAAGACTAAAACATAAGAAAACTCTGCAGGAGATCGCTTGACGGTGTCTCTGTGAGCAAGCTAAATATAGAGCTATTGATATATTCTCCACTTTCCTGTAAAATTTCCTTGGCTACTTTTCCAGGGTCAAGGTATTTTCTTCAACCTTTTTCCGTACCTGCCTCTGGCAGGGAGGGAGCGGAGGGTGGGGAGAGAGCCTTCTACTTTTCTATCCAGTTTTCTACTACTGCTAGGATAGTTGAAAGAAAAATAAACTTTACAAAATTTTCCCTGGCACCCGTTGCCATTGGTACCTCCTCGGTATGGGCCGCAAGGCCTTTTGAGGTACTTCTTTTCCTTTTAACTCCTTGTAACTCTATATATATATATACTCTCCCTCTCTCTCTCTCTCTATATATATACTCTCCCTCTCTCTCTATATATATATACTCTCCCTCTCTCTCTCTATATATATATATACTCTCCCTCTCTCTCTCTCTCTATATATATATACTCTCCCTCTCTCTCTATATATATATACTCTCCCTCTCTCTATATATATACTCTCCCTCTCTCTCTCTATATATATATATACTCTCCCTCTATCTCTCTATATATATATACTCTCCCTTTCTCTCTATATATATATATACTCTCAGTCTCTATATATATACTCTCCCTCTCTCTCTCTATATATATACTCTCCCTCTCTCTCTCTAAATATATATACTCTCCCTCTCTCTCTCTAAATATATATACTCTCCCTCTCTCTCTAAATATATATACTCTCCCTCTCTCTCTCTATATATATATATATACTCTCCTCTCTCTCTCTATATATATATATATATTCTCCCTCTCTCTCTCTATATATATATATATTCTCCCTCTCTCTCTCTATATATATATATACTCTCCCTCTCTCTCTATATATATATACTCTCCCTCTCTCTCTATATATATATACTCTCCCTCTCTCTCTATATATATATACTCTCCTCTCTCTCTATATATATATACTCTCCCTCTCTCTATATATATATACTCTCCCTCTCTATCTATATATATATACTCTCCCTCTCCCTATATATATATATACTCTCCCTCTCTCTCTATATATATACTCTCCCTCTCTCTCTCTATATATATATACTCTCCCTCTCTCTCTATATATATATACTCTCCCTCTCTCTCTATATATATATATACTCTCCCTCTCTCTCTCTATATATATATACTCTCCCTCTCTCTCTCTATATATATATACTCTCCCTCTCTCTCTCTATATATATATACTCTCCCTCTCTCTCTCTATATATATATACTCTCCCTCTCTCTCTATATATATATACTCTCCCTCTCTCTCTCTATATATATATACTCTCCCTCTCTCTCTCTATATATATATACTCTCCCTCTCTCTCTCTATATATATATACTCTCCCTCTCTCTCTCTATATATATACTCTCCCTCTCTCTCTCTTTATATATATACTCTCCCTCTCTCTCTATATATATATACTCTCCCTCTCTCTCTCTATATATATATACTCTCCCTCTCTCTCTATATATATACTCTCCCTCTATATATATATATACTCTCCCTCTCTCTCTCTATATATATATACTCTAACTCTCTCTCTCTATATATATATACTCTCTCTCTCTATATATATATATATATTCTCTCTCTATATATATATATACTCTCCTCTCTCTCTATATATATATACTCTCTATATATATATATGTATACTCTCTCTCTCTATATATATATATGTATACTTCTCTCTCTCTCTCTATATATATATATGTATACTCTCTCTCTCTCTATATATATATATATACTCTCTCTCTCTCTATATATATATATATATATACTCTCTCTATATATATATATATATACTCTCTCTCTCTCTCTCTCCTCTATTTATATATACATATATATACTCTCTCTCTCTATATATATATATATATATATATACTCTCTCTCTATATATATATACTCTCTCTCTCTCTCTCTATATATATATATATATATATATACTCTCTATCTATCTCTATATATATATATATATATATACTCTCTCTCTCTCTCTCTGTAGTAACTCGAGAGGCAGTAAGCTCGATCTCCGGCGGGCGAACTTTGTTAGCCTCAGGGATAGCGTAGGAGATATTGGGTTCGAGGTCGGCGGCGATGTTCAGTGAGTGTGGAGTGCATTCCGGGACGAGTTTATGGTGCTGCAGTCTGCTGCCATACCCTCAAAACCGGTCACCCCTGCTTCAACGCAGCCTAAGTGGTTCAATCGTGACATCGCTTCGGCTCTCCGAAATAGGAAAGTAGCGTATAGGAGGGCGAAGGCCAATCGTTCCCATGAGAACACTTTAGCGTATGTCCGCCTGTGTAGGGAAGTGAAGGCGAAGGTTAGGCTAGCGAAACGTAACGAAGAACTACGGGTGGCAAGCCTCTGCAAGGGGAACCCTAAGGAGTTCTTCAGTTATGTTAATAGTAGAAAGCCCATTAGAAGCATGATAGGTCCGTTAAAGGACGGAAGCGGCGTTCTGCGGACCTCGGACGCGGACATCGCCAATGTGCTTAATGAGTACTTTGCGGGAGTGTTCACCAGGGAGGACACCAGCATCATCTCCGAGCCAGGTGTGAGGCACGAAGGTGCTGGCCTGGATAATGTTCGATGTACCGCGACAGTCGTTGCCGATTGAATAGACAAACTGAGCGCGTTTAAGGCTCCTGGGCCAGACCAGTTTCTCCCCAGAGTGTTGCGGGAGGTGCGCGACCAGGTGGCTCCCCACCTGGCTACAGTCTTCAACAAATCGTTGGAGACGGGCTAGGTGCCTGGTGACTGGAGGGAAGCCAACGTGACCCCTATCTTTAAGAAATGGGATCACGAAAGTCCAGGGAACTATCGTCCCATTAGTCTCACTTCAGTTGTAGGTAAATTACACTGGTCAACAAAGATTTTTCATCAGAGTAAAATTTGTGGTGGCTGGATAGCATTTGTCACGCTGATTCCAAAACTGCATTCAGATTTTTTCTAGCACGTATAGTTTTCAAGATGAAGGCATATATATAACTACACAGATTTAACCATTTTAAATAGGCAAAATACTAATATTTCAACATTTGATTGTGTTTATTTTATTGTGTTTTTTTAGTTTAGTCATCTTATTGATTTCAATTATCTTAATTATACATCTTATGTATTTCAGGTGTGAGCTTTTACGTCTAGCAGCACTGTGATTCAGGCAACAACGCCGTGCTTTTTGTGTCAAAAGATCAGTCCAGTCCAAGAACTTGTTGTGTCAAGTTGGTGTACATTTTTTTTAATTTATAGTTTGCTCAGGTCAGTCAACATGCCTCGACAATGTAAGAATGACCCCTGAAAGCAGTTCTTTTGTATAATGGTAATATAATGCCATCCATCCCCATTGCCCATTCCGTCCATCTAAAAGAGACATATGACAATATGGATATACTACTGAAGGTAATCAAATACGACAGTCATCAATGGAATGTTTGTGGAGATCTAAAAGTTATAGGAATGCTTATGGGTATGCAGTCAGGATTCACAAAATTTTGTTGTTTCCTTTGCCTGTGGGACAGTCGCGCCACTATAGAACAATTCACCAAAAGTGACTGGCCACTCAGGTATACATATGTCCCAGGGATAAGCAATGTCCAATCTGTCCCTTTAGTGGATCCCAAAAGATCTATCTGCCACCTCTTCACATTAAACTTGGTTTAATGAAGAATTTTGTTAAAGCAATGGGTAAAGTCAATTCTGAAGGGTTCCAATACCTTTCAAGGAAATTTCCGAAGGTTACTGCAGCAAAATTGAAGGAAGGAATTTTTGTTGGGCCAAAAATAAGGGAGGTTTTGAATGACACTGAATTTGAAAAAGTCCTAAGTCCGCTGGAATTGAAGGCTTGGCTGGCGTTCAAATGGATATGTGAAAACTTTCTTGGAAGCAACAAGTCACCTGCGTATAAGGATGGAGTCAAGAACCTCCTTGATGCCTTCAAAGAAATGGAGTGTCGAATGTCGTTAAAAATTCACTTCCTGCATTCCACTTAGATTTCTTTCCTGAAAACCTTGGTGCAGTGAGTGACGAGCAAGGAGAGCGCTTCCATCAAGATATTCAGATGATGGAGAAGCGCTACCAAGGATATTGGAATGAAAGCATGATGGCGGACCATTGTTGGATGCTGTATCGTGACAATCCAGGCCAAATTTACAAAAGGAAATCACACTCACAGCGCTTTTAATAAAATAATGTATATATTCTTTATTTATAAGTACAGTGAATAAAGTATATGATGTATTTGTTGTTTAGCATTCCTAAGTGTGATCTATACATCCATAAATTTTCTTATAGCAATATCAAAAACTTAAAAATATCAAAACCAGTGTATCTATATAACTCTACGTGCTAGAAAACAAATAAAACCAGATTCGGAATCAGCGCGAAAAATGCATTAAGAAAAGTGTGATCATGTTCGTGATGAGAAAAAAAAGTTTCATTTTGTTGGCCAGTGTTATTAGAGGGGATAATAGCGGATAGGATCGTTGACCATTTGGATTCCTTCAAGCTGCTTGGGGACTCCCAACATGGGTTTAGACGGCATAGGTCGTGTCTCACCAACTTGCTCGAGTTTTTCCACATCATGTTGGGTGAGTACGATAAGAGTAGGGCGATTGATATACTTTATCTCGACTTTCAGAAAGCCTTTGATAAGGTACCTCACCGCCGGCTAATGGCGAAAGTGCGCGCGCTGGGTATCGGTGGGAAAATAGGTAGGTGGATTGAAAACTGGCTGAAGAATAGGCGGCAGAGGGTTGTAATTAAAGGTGCTAGTTCGGGTTGGGCCTCGGTCACTAGTGGGGTTCCTCAGGGTTCCGTTTTGGGGCCGCTGTTGTTTATCATTTACATAAATGATATCGACGGTGGCATCGTCAGTCGGATCGCCAAATTCGCTGATGACACCAAGCTTGGGGCCAATGTTGGGACGCCCGAAGCGATCGAGGAACTGCGTGCGGACCTAGGTAGGATAGGAGAGTGGTCCGAAAAATGGCAAATGTCGTTTAACTTGGGTAAATGCAAAGTGATGCACATTGGCTACGCCAATCCCAAGTCAGACTACTCGATGTTGGGTAGTAATCGAGGTGACTGATTTAGAAAAGGACTTGGGTGTGCTAATTAGCAGCGACCTTAAGTTTACGAAACAGT
>JAJOZX010020438.1:12500-15000 GCA_023014485.1 Bathynomus jamesi
TATAGGCATTATATAAAGTTAAATATATAAGAATATACAGATTATATAAATACATGAACCATATAACACATGAATTTTTAAAATGGATACTTTTTCTTACAATGGATACAGAGACTATATAAATGAATACAAGAATTACATGAAGGATAAGATAATATAGGAATATGGGAATTATTTATGGTTCATTTTTACAGGGCTCTTCCCTCTAGAATGATATTAATATAATAACGTAACATCCTAACTAATGCTAACTAGATGATAACTATTGGTTTTATAATACAGATTTATATATACAACATAAGTCGGGTGGTTAAGTCTAGTTCACGTGGTCTGGGTACGCACTCTTGGTCGTGCATAAATAGTTTCATGTTCCGTGTCACTTGGTTTTCTTTGTTCCCAGAATGATCTTTTCACCACAAATATACCGAGGATAATAGCACATACAATAATGATACTAACGGCAGATGTTGAGAAAATGGTTACCGGTTGTAGTATTTGTAAGAGGTTATTTTGGTTATCATCCGAAATTTTAAACCGGCTCAATTGATCATTCCATTCAGGGGCATGTAGTTCGGGTAGGATGGTTACAGGTTTTATGGAGAGATTTAAGATCTCTATGACGGGTTTAAATTTAATTTGCGACGGAAATGGGTATGAGTTATTAAGGGTAACCTTATACGGGTTGTATATTTGGAGGGCTTTTGAACGCAAGGAGCAACCAATTGGTAGCCGAATAACCATAGGGATTGTAATGAGGGAATAATTCGATGGACACTCGAGGTAGCGGCAGTCCTGTTCGCGAAGGAAACCCAGATGTCTGGTCCAATTCGTAGTTGGATGGTTTTAGGGGAATGAAATTTTTTAAATGAACATACGGGGCATGCCGGTCACGAATTAAATCGATAAAGCAAGACCTAGTAGTGGAAGAATAACTGGTTTGAGTGGAGGGCAGAGTTGTTTATTTGGTTGCGGGAATCGGCAATGCCGGACGTCGCTATCTGACATCATAGAATAAGCTGATAGATCTTTGGTGAGGAAAAGGTAAGGTGGTACGGTGGGTAAATACAATCGATAGACATTAGAGTTATTTTGGTAGGGTGTTGGGAAAGGGTGAAATTTATATACGTCATAAGTGAGGAATCGAAAAATGGTATAATTATGAGGTATGTGTAGGGGCGTGGTCCATGTACAGTCCAGGTGTATTCTAGAAATTGAGGGTAATTAGTGTGGTTGAGTGGGAATATGGGTGATAATTTTAATTGTGACTGGGCGGTGTGAATCAAGGACTGAGTATTTCCCATGGTATTAGGGTGGAAAGAGTGATTTTTCCATGGGCTAGCTGGGTTGCACGCAAAACCTTGGAATGAATCGTAGTTATTCGTTGTAAGTATTTATCGATTAGGGTTACTTGTAGGTTCATTATCTCTATTAATTCTAGATATCTTTTGTGTTCTTTGTATTGAGCTAACATGGATTCAAGGTATGTGAATCTGTCCGAAAGGGAGTGGAGGAAGCGATTGTTTTCGTGTAATGACCTAATAGTTTGTTCTAACATGTGTCCATTATATTGTCGATTTCGCGCGAAGAGATTCAATTTAAGTTCAATTCTTTTAATATCTTCTTCGGTTGCTAATCCGAATAAACCTTTGAACAGTTTCCCTCCTATATCTATCAGTCCCCTTTTACTTCTTTGGTTAAAGTTTTCTGAATTTTTAGTTTCAGTTTGTATCCATGGTAAGGCTAATATTTCTGATAGGGCGCGTGCTGTAGTTTGAATATTTTCGAGGGTATTTTCTAACAGAACGCGACTAATCTGATCTTTTCCTTGGAAAGAATTCTGGACTTTACTTTCAAACGTTTTTAATTGGGTTTGTATCTGAAGGAGATTGATTTTAATTCTAGCAGGGGGTTGCAAATTTATATAAAGGTCTGCGTGCCCTTTCAAAAATTTACCTTCTGCAAGTTTTTCTATAACAACTCCGGTAGAAATTTTAATGCTAGGTCTACAAGAGTAAATAATTTGGAAAATTATAAGGGGGACAATTTTATTCATTTCTACGCCTTAAGTTATACGGAGCTGGGGGTAGTTGTGTGGATACTTGTGTTGGTGGGCGAAGGGGTCGGCCTCGTTTTGGTGGCAATGGGGGTCGACCGTTGAGCTCGGATTCTGAGCGGGTTCGTTTCTTATGTGAAGGTTCTATTAATGTTCTAATTAGGTCTGCTTGACCGATCTTAATTCATGGAATGATCACTTAAGGGGTTTTCCTAACTACACTATCTAAAAAAAAAATAATGCACAACAATTTGCCTAACTCGGGGAAAATTTGAAAAGATTGCAAACAAAAATAAAAATGTAAACAAAATTTCACTCAAATGTACGTGATGGTATGGTAATACTATGTTTGGTACATTAAATAAAATTATACTATACTAACTAGAATAGTAAAAATAACTGTGAAATAACTGTGACAATACTGTTTTCAATAAAAAGAGTGTATCA
>JAJOZX010020438.1:20000-25568 GCA_023014485.1 Bathynomus jamesi
AAAAATGTATACACACTTTAAATACTTATAAAGGCAGTGTTTATTAAAATACATTTCATTTTCAAAATGTAATAGAATCTACAGACATTATTTAATTGTTTTGTCAACGCCTGTTTTCAAACTGACGTCCGTTCTGGTCCAGGCACTGCTGATAACGCGAAGCAATGGAATCGCAAACATCACGAACATTTCGTTTGGTATTTGTGTGCATTCTCGTTCAATGGCTGCTCTCAATTCAGCGACTGTTGCAGTTTTATAGCGTAGACTTTGTCTTTTAAGTATCCCCATAAAAAAAAAGTCTAGTGGTGTGAGGTCTGTGAACGCGGAGGGTATTCTACGAAACCCTTCGTCCAATCCACATCCACATCGTGCCAAGTACAACTCGCAATACTCCACTCTTCGGTCCGGATCATCTTCATTAATAGCATGGACTAATCTTGGAATGTAACTTTTCCATTGACAGCGCTCCAAAATGCGTTGGACAGACGATTCTGAAATTCCTACCTCACGACTCGCTTGCCGCACAGATTTTCTTGGACTTTGGTGATACGTTTCCAGTACTCTTTCTTGCTTTGTGGGGCTTGTCGATGTCCGTGGTCTTCGGAACGCTTCTTGTGGACATTCTGAACAGGTCCATCGGCTAATTCCATCTCTAATTCGAGTGATGGTAAGTCGCGTTGGTGGATCTGTTTGAAACTCCCTCCTAAACTGTCTTTGCACTTCAACTGCGTTTTCACACTTCCAGTAGCATTTTAGAATGAATTTCCTTTGTTCAAAGCTTAGTCTGACTGCCATTATTAATTCTAATGGGGTTTAACTTGGAATGAGAGAAGAAACATCAATTGAGCTATCAGCTGTTAAAGTGTGTATACATTTTTTTGGGACGCCCTGTATATATATTATATATATATACTCTCTCTCTCTCTCTCTCTCTATATATATATACTCTCTCTCTCTCTCAATATATATATATATACTCTCTCTCTCTCTATATATATATATATATATATATACTCTCTCTCTCTCTCTATATATATTATATATATATATATATATATATATAATAATTATATTAACCCCTCCGTCTATGGCCCTGGAGGGTTCGGATCGACGGGGGTTCTGGTTAGGAGGCAAGCAACGATGTGTGACTTGAAGTGGTTTTCTTCTATGTTACTCTCCGAGTTCTTCTATAGTGGCTCGGAGGACTCTGGTAGTTTGCAATCTAAATGCTGAAGGTTCCGGATTCTTCTTATAGCGTATCCGGAAAGTTTTCTAATTTTTCTGAAGAGAGCAAGGCTCGAAGAGGACAATAAAAAGTTTCTCAACTGTAACTTTACTGCTAAAAGATACAGGTAGTGCTCAGCCTCTGAATTAGCTTCTGAATGCCAATGGAATAATTTTAATGGGTTTATATACCCAAAAACTGCTAACATTATTATTATTAAATGCTAAGAAGGCTGTATTATTTTTGCACAATATTTAAAAATAAGTAAATTTTTTAGCTGTGGTAAGGCTTGAACGAGTAAACAAAATATTTGAAGACGAAACCATATTTTTATCTTAAACCGCGACTTTTCAGATCTGATGTTATCATGATCTGCCAAGTTAACTAAAAGTGGAAATCGGACTATGCATCTTTACACTAAAATATGCATATGAGTGAAATTTTAAGGTTTAAGATGTACAATTTTAATGCTTAGGCAAGACATGATCTCATTGTTATAACGAAAGAGAGTGTATACAAAATGTGAACATTGCAAAGCTTAAACAGGATTCCTTATTAAGCGAAATCTAAAAAAATGATTATGAGATTTTAAAAAACAACAGGTCACCAATTATTTAGCAAAGTAGAAAGCAAATCAAAAATTTTATCCAAACTCGCTTGGGCGATTTTGGTCCTTATGTAAAAATGAATACACACACGTACATACATATGAGTATAGGCATTATATAAAGTTAAATATATAAGAATATACAGAATTATATAAATACATGAACCATATAACACATGAATTTTTAAAATGGATACTTTTTCTTCAATGGATACAGAGACTATATAAATGAATACAAGAATTACATGAAGGAAGGATAAGATAATATAGGAATATGGGAATTATTTATGGTTCATTTTTACAGGGCTCTTCCCTCTAGAATGATATTAATATAATAACGTAACAGCCTAACTAATGCTAACTAGATGATAACTATTGGTTTTATAATACAGATTTATATATACAACATAAGTCGGGTGGTTAAGTCTAGTTCACGTGGTCTGGGTACGCACTCTTGGTCGTGCATAAATAGTTTCATGTTCCGTGTCACTTGGTTTTCTTTGTTCCCAGAATGATCTTTTCACCACAAATATACCGAGGATAATAGCACATACAATAATGATACTAACGGCAGATGTTGAAAAATGGTTACCGGTTGTAGTATTTGTAAGAGATTATTTTGGTTATCATCAGAAATTTTAAACCGGCTCAATTGATCATTCCATTCAGGGGCATGTAGTTCGGGTAGGATGGTTACAGGTTTTATGGAGAGATTTAAGATCTCTATGACGGGTTTAAATTTAATTTGCGACGGAAATGGGTATGAGTTATTAAGGGTAACCTTATACGGGTTGTATATTTGGAGGGCTTTTGAACGCAAGGAGCAACCAATTGGTAGCCGAATAACCATAGGGATTGTAATGAGGGAATAATTCGATGGACACTCGAGGGTAGCGGCAGTCCTGTTCGCGAAGGAAACCCAGATGTCTGGTCCAATTCGTAGTTGGATGGTTTTAGGGGAATGAAATTTTTTAAATGAACATACGGGGCATGCCGGTCACGAATTAAATCGATAAAGCAAGACCTAGTAGTGGGAAGAATAACTGGTTTGAGTGGAGGGCGAGTTGTTTATTTGGTTGCGGGAATCGGCAATGCCGGACGTCGCTATCTGACATCATAGAATAAGCTGATAGATCTTTGGTGAGGAAAAGGTAAGGTGGTACGGTGGGTAAATACAATCGATAGACATTAGAGTTATTTTGGTAGGGTGTTGGGAAAGGGTGAAATTTATATACGTCATAAGTGAGGAAATCGAAAAATGGTATAATTATGAGGTATGTGTAGGGGCGTGGTCCATGTACAGTCCAGGTGTATTCTAGAAATTGAGGGTAATTAGTGTGGTTGAGTGGGAATATGGGTGATAATTTTAATTGTGACTGGGCGGTGTGAATCAAGGACTGGAGTATTTCCCATGGTATTAGGGTGGAAAGAGTGATTTTTCCATGGGCTAGCTGGGTTGCACGCAAAACCTTGGAATGAATCGTAGTTATTCTTGTAAGTATTTATCGATTAGGGTTACTTGTAGGTTCATTATCTCTATTAATTCTATATCTTTTGTGTTCTTTGTATTGAGCTAACATGGATTCAAGGTATGTGAATCTGTCCGAAAGGGAGTGGAGGAAGCGATTGTTTTCGTGTAATGACCTAATAGTTTGTTCTAACATGTGTCCATTATATTGTCGATTTCGCGCGAAGAGATTCAATTTAAGTTCAATTCTTTTAATATCTTCTTCGGTTGCTAATCCGAATAAACCTTTGAACAGTTTCCCTCCTATATCTATCAGTCCCCTTTTACTTCTTTGGTTAAAGTTTTCTGAATTTTTAGTTTCAGTTTGTATCCATGGTAAGGCTAATATTTCTGATAGGGCGCGTGCTGTAGTTTGAATATTTTCGAGGGTATTTTCTAACAGAACGCGACTAATCTGATCTTTTCCTTGGAAAGAATTCTGGACTTTACTTTCAAACGTTTTTAATTGGGTTTGTATCTGAAGGAGATTGATTTTAATTCTAGCAGGGGGTTGCAAATTTATATAAAGGTCTGCATGCCCTTTCAAAAATTTACCTTCTGCAAGTTTTTCTATAACAACTCCGGTAGAAATTTTAATGCTAGGTCTACAAGAGTAAATAATTTGGAAAATTATAAGGGGGACAATTTTATTCATTTCTACGCCTTAAGTTATACGGAGCTGGGGGTAGTTGTGTGGATACTTGTGTGGATACTTGTGTTGGTGGGCGAAGGGGTCGGCCTCGTTTTGGTGGCAATGGGGGTCGACCGTTGAGCTCGGATTCTGAGCGGGTTCGTTTCTTATGTGAAGGTTCTTATTAATGTTCTAATTAGGTCTGCTTGACCGATCTTAATTCATGGAATGATCACTTAAGGGGTTTTCCTAACTACACTATCTAAAAAAAAATAATGCACAACAATTTGCCTAACTCGGGGAAAATTTGAAAAGATTGCAAACAAAAATAAAAATGTAAACAAAATTTCACTCAAATGTACGTGATGGTATGGTAATACTATGTTTGGTACATTAAATAAAATTATACTATACTAACTAGAATAGTAAAAATAACTGAAAATAACTGTGACAATACTGTTTTCAATAAAAAGAGTGTATCACTGGTGTCTGAAGTGTTCACTGTGTTTTTTGTTAATTCTGGCTCAATACTAAATATTAATTGTTAATAATAATGACTTTTCAAATGTTTAGAAAATTTTTTAAAAAAAGTTTTGTACTTAAGATTCCTACGGCGAAATCCTTTGAGGTGTGTCCTGAAGACGTGTCTGGCTGGCCACTTGTTCCTAGATGAAAAGTAGGCGTGAAGAACTTGGAGTCGTAACGCACCGGTTCAAGGGTGGATGTGACGAACTAGAAGTCGTGACACGCCGGTCAACTGGGTGTTGGTTCTGGTTCCAGGTCTGGAAGACTGGAAGAATCCTGGAGTCGTGAAGATCCTGGTTAAAGGGTCGCCAGTTGTTAACCCCTCCGTCTATGGCCCTGGGGTGGTTCGGAATCGACGGGGGTTCTGGTTAGGAGGCAAGCAACGGATGTGTGACTTGAAGTGGTTTTCTTCTATGTTACTCTCCGAGTTCTTCTATAGTGGCTCGGAGGACTCTGGTAGATTTGCAATCTAAATGCTGAAGGTTCCGGATTCTTCTTATAGCGTATCCGGAAAGTTTTTCTGAAGAGAGCAAGGCTCGAAGGGGACAATAAAAAGTTTCCAACTGTAACTTTACTGCTAAAAGATACAGGTAGTGCTCAGCCTCTGAATTAGCTTCTGAATGCCAATGGAATAATTTTAATGGGTTTATATACCCAAAAACTGCTAACATTATTATTATTAAATGCTAAGAAGGCTGTATTATTTTTGCACAATATTTAAAAATAAGTAAATTTTTTAGCTGTGGGAAGGCAGCTTGAACGAGTAAACAAAATATTTGAAGACGAAACCATATTTTTATCTTAAACCGCGACTTTTCAGATCTGATGTTATCATGATCTGCCAAAGTTAACTAAAAGTGGAAATCGGGACTATGCATCTTTACACTAAAATAGCATGATGACGTGAAATTTAAGGTTTAAGATGTACAATTTTAATGCTTAGGCAAGACATGATCTCATTGTTTATAACGAAAGAGAGGTGTATACAAAATGTGAACAGGGGCAAAAGCTTAACAGGGATTCCTTATTAAGCGAAATCTAAAAAAATGATTACGAGATTTTAAAAAACAACA
>JAJOZX010020439.1:0-17500 GCA_023014485.1 Bathynomus jamesi
CTGCAAACCCACAAGGAAAAATAAAAACGATTCAAGGCCTTTCGTGTATTCAAAGCTACCACCTTGTCAGGGAATGATTCCCTGACAAGGTGTAGCTTTGAATACACGAAGGCCTTGGAAATCGTTTTTATTTTTCCTTGTGGGTTTGCAGCATTTATTCATTTCACGTGTTTTAATTGTGAAATTCATCCCATATATATGTATATATATATATATATATATATATATATGTGTATATATATGTTGTATATATATATATATATATATATGTATATTATATCTATATATATATATATATATTATATATATATATATATTATGTTATATATATATATATATATATATATATATATATATATATATATATATATGTATATCTATATATGTTAACCCCTCCGTCTATGGCCCTGGGGTGGTTCGGAATCGACGGGGGGGTTCTGGTTAGGAGGCAGCAACGGATATTTCTTCTATAACATTCTAATTCTTTTTTCTCGCCTCTTGTTAAACTCTTGGCTACAGACTCGCCAGACTGTTATGCCAATATCTTCTATGGTGCTTGGGTTGTCTCTTTCTCTCGCTTTATGGGTCGACGATTATTAATTCTTCTCTTTCTATAATACTCTGATACTTTCTCTTGGTACTAAAATTATCGACTTAACTGACTAAGTTCTTCTGAAGATAGCCCATCTCAAGGGAAAAATAAAAAGTTTCTCTTACTCTAATTTACTTCTTAAAAATTTACAGTTAGTGCTCTGAATTTACAGGGGTAGAGGTTCGACCTCTTTCGACCATGGCTCAGGCCGGAATCTAAAAAAGTTAAGGAGGCAAGGGGCCTCTGCCCCCTCCTCGCAGCGAGGCTGCTAACAATGGAGTCGTAATGAAGTGCAATAATGAAGTGCCGTAATTTTACAAATACATGTATAATATAAACCTAAATGTTTGGGGGAAGACAGTTAAAGGTTAAGTTTCCCTCTTTTAAACACATGATCAGATGTTTGAAAGATTCCAAATAAAAATTAAAAAAAATTAAAATAAAAACTAATCGTATATTTTTGCCGAATCTTCATTTCTGAAGGCGATATCATTTCGTAATAGTACATAAGTACAAATTAAGTACACGACTGAGTACGTATTAATTTTGGTTCATTACAATTACGATTACAATTATGGATTACTTCACATTCGCTTATGATTGTCCATTACAGTTCTATTAAAGTACATTCTTACCTTATATATTAAATCATTACATTTAATTACAGTTTCATTGAAGTACATTACAAGTTATTATTAATTACAGTTTCATTAAAGTACATTACGTCGTTTACCATTCTTACAGTGTTTTTATATATTTATATATGGTTATACTATATGGTTATACTAGATGGTTATACTAGATGGTTATTATATTTGGTTATTATATATGGTTATTAGTACAACACAAGTACATGAGACATGACACACTTGATATAACATAACGCATGATAAAGTTATAAATTCGAATCGAGCGAAAGGAGACTTTTTTTTATCTTTGAATCGTTCGATTCTGCCAGTTAGCGGAATTTGATAACTTACTAAGCATTTTCGAGTTCAATGCGGGAGGTGATATAATAAAAAATAATAATGAAAAAAATAATACGAGAACGTATTTTTGCGTTTTCGAACGAAGGCATGAAGTTTTGCATTTCATAGATTGACACGAGTAAAAATGAATATTTAATAAAATTTATAAAGGATAATGAATTAATGATCAAGATAAAATATGGACGTATGTGGGCGGGGATATGGTCGAATAATAGTTATATTTATACTACATAACATATAAATAATGACTTCTATAGAGTGTACAGTTTTTATTATGATGATAAAGAATTTTCATACATTGCATACTAGAGATATAATGAAGGGAAATTAATGACGGGAAAATGTGACGTCATAGTTATTGAATTTGTACGTATAGTACAAATCATTATTAGGAAGATTTACATGAATGAATTAGAGACAAAGAGTGGGTATCAATGACTAAGAAGTGCAACTGCGGGTTCCAATCCTGTTACATGCAATGTGTATGCATAACACCGTGTAACAAAATTTGTCCATGAGTTAGAACTAATTTTTTCTGATTTTTTAGGGCATAAATAAGTAAAAATGAGCAGTCACCAAGTTCAGACTTCGGTTCTGAGTTCATGAGATCGATTTATTGATTTTTTGCCATTTTTGCTTATTAATTTAAGGGTTTTTCACACTATCTGCTTTTAAATCAAATGAATCTTGTTAAGTATAATTTTAGTTGATGTTAACACGATTATTATGATAAATCAATGATGAAAAATGAATTTCTCCAGGCCCCGTCTTTAGAAATGAAAATAAAAAGAAGGAAACGAGTAGGGAATAATTATGTATTATAATATGTTAATACACAGACAGTGATACAGTGCAGTGATGCCGAGCGTTGATAAAGAGTATTGCTACGGAGAATTGATACAGAATTGATACAAAAATTCTATCGTTATAGTTTAATCAAAAAGAAGTTTCTCTACGAGATTGGCGATTGTATTTCAGTTCACTCTCACGCAAAAGGTTCCAGATATAGTCCCCATCATACTTTCATTGTACTGTCCCTTGTAGCGTTCCTCGAAAGAGCTGACATCCTGGTGAAATCTTTCACCTTGTTCTTCTGAGTAGTCTCCCATGTTTTCTTTGAACTCATCAAGGTGGGCGTGTAGTACGTGCAGTTTCAGCGACATCCGGCAGCCCATGCTCCGGTATGTGTCCACAAGTTCGTCAACGATTTCCCTGTAGTTCTCTGCCTTGTGGTTTCCGAGGAAACCTTTGACTAGAGAAACGAAGCTTGTCCAAGCTGCCCCTCAACCTCAGACAGCTTCTCAGGAAAGCTGTCGGAGTCATAAGTCGCTTCACCTGAGGGCCCACAAATACTCCTGCTTTGATCTTCGCCTCCGACAACTTCGGGAACAGCTCCTGGATGTGCTTCAAGGCCTCACCCTCTGGATCCAGCTGTTTAACAAACTGCTTAATGATGCCCAATTTTGATGTGCAGGGGTGGCATCAGCACTTTCGTTGGCTCCACCAGCGGCTCTTGCTTCACGTTATGGGCCCCAACCTCATAGCCGGTCCTGAGGGGCCAGTTCCTCTTCTCGTAGTGAAGGGCTGTATTTCGGCTATCCCAGAGGCACAGATAGCAAGGGAACTTGGTGAAGCCTCCCTGAAGCCCCATCAAGAAGGCCACCATCTTGAAAATCGCCAATGACCTCCCAGCTGAATTGGTCGTACTTCAGTGCACTCAGCAGGATTTTGACGTTCTGGTACTCTTCTTTCATGTGCACTGAATGAGCCAGAGGAATCGAGGGCCACTGATTTGTGTTGTGCAGTAAAACAGCCTTGAGGCTTTTAGATGAACTGTCGATGAAGAGCCGCCAGTCAGGTGTTGCAGGGAATGCCCACAGCGTCGAAGAGTCCTCTGATGTCATGGCAGTAGCACAACCCATCTCTAAGAGTGAAGAACACTGAAAAGCCGCGATGCCGCTTCCTCTGGGAAGTAATTCGAATGCTGTCGTCCAGTAAGTCCCACTGCTTCAGTCTGGAAATGAGCAGCTCGGCGTTGGACTTTGTGAAGGCCATTTCCCTGATGAGGTCGTTGATGTCCTCTTGGTTGGGGTAGTAGGGGCACCTTTCACCGGCCACCCGGCGTCGACGGCGCGCAGCAGATGACGCACCTTGCTCCTCCTCGGAATCATCATAGCTTGCTTCTTCTGCGGACAAGATTGATCTCTCAAGGGAGGCTGTGGCACAGGTAGGTCCGTCGCGTTATGGGGAACAGGTGCAATAGATGACGGAATGTCAGGGTACTCAATGGGAGGCGCATTCTTCCCCTTTCTTCGTTTTGTTGGGTCCACCATACAGAAATAGCAGTCCGTGAGATGGTCTGAGGGCTCACGCCAGACACGGGGGATAGCGAAACGCATTGCCCTCTTCTCTCCTCTAAACCAACCTTCAAGGTGCGGCGGCAGTAGTCACAGATGACATGTGGTGCCCAGCGTTTGTCTTGGTCACCGACTGGCATTCCGAAGTAGGCATGATAGGCTTCCTTTGCACGGGTGCAACTGTCCAAGCAGTGTTTTTTAGCCGTCTTTGCGAAACTCGCCGCCAACGTAGCAGAAGGAATCCGCTGGGTATTTGCAACCACGAGCAGCCATAACAGTAACTTCGTCACACGTCACACGTCTGAAAAAGTAAAAATAATGGATTAATTTAACCCTATATGGACATAATTCTTATTTTTGTCTTAAATTTTTTTTTACCTATATTAAACATTCATTTAGAGTACTTTGAACATAAATATGTGATTTTTAATGTAATATATATATATGTATATAATAATATATATATATAATTTATTATTATATATTATAATAATATATATAATATATTTAATGTAATATATATAATACAAATTGGACAACCTTATACCACGTGGCAAAGAAGGCATGGATGTCAGAGCCATCAATATTGTTACGTTTCAATAAAATATTCTAGTGCTCAGTTTATCAGAATTGTTTTATATTACTTCAGCCACTCTAACAACATATATTGAGCAATAAAAAATTATTCAACTTACCTTTAATCAAATAAAGTGATAAAAAATAAAAAACGAACTGCGTAACCATACACTTTTACTTCTACTGACGCACTAACTTATTTTTTTCATTAAAGCTCGGTTTTCTGCAGTAGGAGTTGCCAATTCGTGATATAAACTCCTTGAACCGTTACAAATTTGACGATATCGTCATTTAAGTTAAAATGTACTTGTTTCGGTAAATATATAGTAAATTTTGAAGCGTTTACAGATCTGTCGCAGATGTCCATATAGGGTTAAAAAATAATAATATTCTTATTTCAACAAAATCGATGTACTGACAACAAACCCGAAGTTTGAAATCAGTGACAGCTTTTTTCCAGTGATTTGAAGCATAACAATGAAAAATGGAAAATAGATACAACTAAACCACAGAAATGGTAGATCATAGGGTTGTGACACAAACAAAAATAGGAAGCTACAAATAAAAATTTTATCCAAAACTCGCTTAGGCGATTTTGGTTTCTTATGTAAAAATGAATATGGATTATTCATTGTTCATTTTTAGTGTTTCCCCCTCTAAAATGATATTAACACAATAATAATACAATTAATACAATACAATTGAGAAAATAACATCTAACGAATTCAAATTAGATGATGACGAATTTTTCTTTACATTACAAATTTTTATACAGAACAAGTGAGTTATTATATAGTATAAAAAAAATTCAAAGATTAATACTTTAATTTAGACAAACATTTAAGTTAGACAAACAATGATATGGTTAAAATTTTTACCAAATTTTATTTTTCTGTGGATGAATTACATACATAATGAATAGTAGATAAAAGGGAAAAATATAAATTTTAAAGTTCATGGATTTTCAAGGTTACCATGATAGTACAATTCATAACTAATTTTATTGACTATTGTAGGTAAAATAGAATTACGTAATGGATGATGTATAGACCTGTGGTCTAGTGTGTATTTTTGTGTACTAGGTACAAAGTGTGTATCTTACAATTTCGAGGGACAGATTAGCTGAGAGGATTGTTCAATTAACTGAATAAATGCATGAGCAAGATATATTAGAAAGCAAAAATGATTAAGATTAAATTACATAGTTAGCACTTACGCGCAATGAAATAGTTTATTGTGATATCCAATGATTTTAGCATAAGGTTTGTATATATAGTATATATAGTGTGCATACATGCATTTTTATTGACTGTTGTGGGTACAAATCGAATTACGTAGTGGATGATGTATAGACCTGTGGTCAAATGTGTATTTATGTTTATTGGGTACAGATTGTAGTGGTTGGTGATACGTTCAAAAGGAGAAAGGGGATTTATAGTTGAATAGTTGAAGTTATACGTCAGTGTGCATATGTATCTATAAATATTGGTAAGAAGCATCTGTAGATGAGTGAGTCGGTACAATAGTATGTAGAATATGAGAGTAATTTGTTCATCCCGTGAAGAACTAGATCATTAGGGGTCATTGGTGGGTTAGGATTATATATTTATATATATATATATATACTTTAAGGAACAGATAAAATAACTTAATAAATGCATGAGCGAGAATTTATATATAGTAAGCAATAATTATGATGTATTATAATGATGATGTTTGCATACGAGTTTTAATGCAGAAGTGATTGAAGGGACGGAACGTAAATGAATTCGAATATGTGTCAAAAGTAATAAAATTCAATTAGGATTATAGATTTTACATAATTAATCAGTTACACGTATATTAAGGTAATAAAAAAAACGAACTTAGAGGACCTTACAATTAATGAAAGTAAATCTAGCGGTATTAAAAATTAAATTTTGAAGATGGAATTAAATTCGACTAGTAACATTCCTAGCTATATATGAACTATATAACCATTAACATTAACCAGAAGTATCGGTACGATAACTGAATTAAAAATATAAATCAATTATGCATTGTAATGAGCTGAACATAATTTTATAATACTCTTAAAAATAAAAGTAAATCGAACCTTAGATGAGTTTCGGCCAAGAATAAAAAAGTTATTGAAATGGAAGGAAAGCATTTCGATCAATCTTTTCTTTTAATAATTTCAGGTAAATTTTACATTAAAAATTATTTTTATATAATAAAAAAAATATTATAAAGGTTTTAATAATTTTTGCATGTTAAGTAGAAAAATCATACTTTTTCGTTAAATGTTGATAGAATTTGAATTATTTGATATTTTAGTCTGAAATTGACAATTACGTTTTTTTTTTTTTTTTTTTTAAAGGAAAGAGATTGCTTGTCACACTACTTAGAACAAAAATTAAAAGAGTTCAACAAACGGAGGGACGGCATGTTCCTCATATACATTACAATAATTACCAAAATCGTTACAACCTTTGTAAAAACGGTTTTGTTACAAACAATAAAATTTGTCATTTTACCTATATATTTATATACGCAACAATGGCATGAAAAGAAAAGACGAATCGGTCAATTTCCTTCTTACAAACAAAAAAAAAGGTTAACTAAAGACGCAACCCGGTCAATTCAGGTTGAATTAAATTCTCTTTTACAACACAAAAAAAGGTTGAATTAAATTCTTAGATTACATTTTCTTAAATTAAATTCTCTTAACTTACAAAGAAAAAGTTGAATTCAATTGACTGCATCGAAATGACTTGGGACTTGAAACCTGACATAAAACAAAACTCTGACTTAAAACAAACCTCTGACTTCAATTAAAACTCTGACTTCAATTAAAACTCTGACTTCAATTAAAACTCTGACTTCAATTAAAACTCTGACTTCAAATAAAACTCTGACTTCAAATAAAACTGTCTGACTTGAACTCTATCAAGTATTCTTGAAACTAACTTGAACTCTTATCAAGTATTCTGAAACTAACTTGAACTCTTATCAAGTATTCTGAAACTAACTTGAACTCTTATCAAGTATTCTGAAACTAACTTGAAGTCTTATCAAGTATTCTGAAACTTAAACTGTCTAACTTCAACGCTTGTCAAGTATCTTGAAACTTAAACTGTCTAACTTGAACGCTTGTCAAGTATCTTGAAACTTAAACTGTCTAACTTGAACGCTTTCAAGTATTTCTATAAATCTCTGGGGCGGTTGTCCCTTTTGGCGCAACCTTCTGACTTCAAAAACTGACTTCAAAAATGACTTCAAAAAATGACTTCAAAACTGATTTCAAAATTACTTCAAGTATCTCCCTAAATCTATAAACTCTCTATAAACACTCTCTTTCTTAATTTGCAAGTCAATTCAATTCAATAATTTGAAAAAATTTGCAAACAAAAATATAAAATGTAAACAACATTTCACTTGAATGTACACGAAGGTACGATACTATTATGTACTGAATATAATAGTGAAAATAACTGAAATTAACTCTCTGAAATTAACTTCTGTGACTTTTAACTTCTGTGACTTTTAACTTCTGTGACTTTTAACTTCTGTGACTTTTAACTTCTGTTACATTTAACTTCTGTTACATTTAACTTCTGTGAAAATTAGTTTCACTAAAAAAAATGTATCACTGGTGTCTGAAATGTTCACTGTGTTTTGTGTTAATTCTGGTTTGATACTCATTATTAACTGTTAATAATAGTGACTTTTCAAATGTTTACAAATTTCTTAAAAAAAACAACTCTGTACTTAACAAGATTCCTACGGCGAAATCCTTAGAGACGTGTCCTGAAGACGTGTCTTGCTGGCTACTTCTTCTTGGATGAAAACTAGGCGTGGAGAACTTGGAGTCGTGACACACCGGTTCAAGGGTGGATGTTACGAACTAGAAGTCGTGACACGCCGGTCAACTGGTTTTATCCTGATGCAGGGTAATTTCTATCTTGGCCAAAGAGTGGCCACGTGTTAAAATCCTCTTCTTAGAATCTTCTTCTAAAAATCTTCTTCTAAAAATCTTCTTCTTAAAATCTTCTTAAAATCTTCTTAAAATCTTCTTCTTAAAATCTTCTTAAAATCTTCTTTTTATCCTGGTAGTAGGGTCGCCAATTTCTTATCCTGATGCAGGGTCGCCACTCTGTTATCCTCCTTCTTATATGTCCCTGGGGTGTCTCGTATCGACGAGGCGTTCTTGTTGTGAGGCAGCAACGGATATTTCTTCTATAACATTCTAATTCTTTTTTCTCGCCTCTTGTTAAACTCTTGGCTACAGACTCGCCAGACTGTTATGCCAATATCTTCTATGGTGCTTGGGTTGTCTCTTTCTCTCGCTTTATGGGTCGACGATTATTAATTCTTCTCTTTCTATAATACTCAGATACTTTCTCTTGGTACTAAAATTATCGACTTAACTGACTAAGTTCTTCTGAAGATAGCCCAACTCAAGGGGAAAAATAAAAAGTTTCTCTTACTCTAATTTACTTCTTAAAAATTTACAGTTAGTGCTCTGAATTTACAGGGGTAGAGGTTCGACCTCTTTCGACCATGGCTCAGGCCGGAATCTAAAAAAGTTAAGGAGGCAAGGGGCCTCTGCCCCCTCCTCACAGCGAGGCTGCTAACAAAGGAGTCGTAATGAAGTGCAATAATGAAGTGCCGTAATTTTACAAATACATGTATAATATAAACCTAAATGTTTGGGGGAAGACAATTGAAGGTTAAGTTTCCCCCTTTTAAGCACATGATCAGATGTTTGAAAGATTCCAAATACAAATTTAAAAAAATAAAAATAAAAACTAATCGTATATTTTTGCCGAATCTTCATTTCTGAAGGTGATATCATTTCGTAATAGTACATAAGTACAAATTAAGTACACGACTGAGTACGTATTAATTTTGGTTCATTACAATTACGATTACAATTATGGATTACTTCACATTCGCTTATGATTGTCCATTACAGTTCTATTAAAGTACATTCTTACATTATATATTAAATCATTACATTTAATTACAGTTTCATTGAAGTACATTACAAGTTATTATTAATTACAGTTTCATTAAAGTACATTACGTCGTTTACCATTCTTACAGTGTTTTTATATATTTATATATGGTTATAATATATGGTTATACTATATGGTTATACTAGATGGCTATACTAGATGGTTATACTAGATGGTTATTATATTTGGTTATTATATATGGTTATTAGTACAACACAAGTACATGAGACATGACACACATGATATAACATAACGCATGATAAAGTTATAAATTCGAATCGAGCGAAAGGAGACTTTTTTATCTTTGAATCGTTCGATTCTGCCAGTTAGCGGAATTTGATAATTTACTAAGCATTTTCGAGTTCAATGCGGGAGGTGATATAATAAAAAATAATGAAAAAATAATACGAGAACGTATTTTTGCGTTTTCGAACGAAGGCATGAAGTTTTGCATTTCATAGATTGACACGAGTAAAAATGAATATTTAATAAAATTTATATAGGATAATGATCAAGATAAAATATGGACGTATGGGGGCGGGGATATGGTCGAATAATAGTTATATTAACTACATAACATATAAATAATGACTTCTATAGAGTGTACAGTTTTTATTATGATAAAGAATTTTCATACATTGCATACTAGAGATATAATGAAGGGAAATTAATGACGGGAAAATGTGACGTCATAGTTATTGAATTTGTACGTATAGTACAAATCATTATTAGGAAGATTTACATGAACGAATTAGAGACAAAGAGTGGGTATCAATGACTAAGAAGTACAACTGCGGGTTCCAATCCTGTTACATGCAATGTGTATGCATAATCTAGGGTCGAGGGTGAGATTGAAGACAATCATAATTAATTATAATAAATTCTATAACAATGAAAAATGGAAAATAGATACAACTAAACCACAGAAATGGTAGATCATAGGGTTGTGACACAAACAAAAATAGGAAGCTACAAATACATTTTTTATCCAAAACTCGCTTAGGCGATTTTGGTTTCTTATGTAAAAATGAATATGGATTATTCATTGTTCATTTTTACAGTTATATATATATATATATATATATATATATATATAATAATATATATATATTATGTGTGTATATATATATATGTGTATATATATATATATATATATATATGTGTGTATGTATATATATGTTATATATATATATATATATATATATATAATATATATATATCTATATATATATATATGTGTGTGTGTGTGTATATATAATATATATATATGTCAGTGGCGTGCGGTGATTTTTCGTCAAGGGAAGTAATTCAAGCAAAAACAACAAAGATTATATTAAATAAAAATAAAACTTTAAAATACTCGTATATAATAAAACAAAACATATAATCATCTACTTACTTTACTTATAGGTTAATTCTATTCTTCTTTCTTTTTTATTAAATATATCTATTATTTCTTCGTAAAAGGCATCGGTTTTCTTATCCTTAAGAAGCTTTTTCTTAATTGAGATTAAAGCGAAACTTGCAAGCCTTTCTTCCCCTTGCGCATTTCTAGCGTAGTTATGTATTCGCTTTAAATGAGAGAATGACAGCAGAGAGCACATATAAGTTGCCAGGTATTTCAAGAAAATTAACTATAAGATCTGGACAGCGAAATCTAAATTGCTTCCTTTTTGACATAGGGAAGGATAAAATAACGATAAATATATATTCTTTTTCGCTTAACATGGCCATGGAATTTTTTAGTAGAAAAACTATATATGAAACTTGTTGTATTCAATAAATACTACATTATTAAACATTAAATGAGTTTTTAGAATGGAAAGAAACAATTTGTAACGGTAAAAAAAAAAGCGAAAGTCATTGGGAAAAAGGATGCATTTCGTCAATTGTTGTCCAACGCGAGATTTTTTGCGTCGGCTTTCTTAAAAGTTCTTGCACGAACGGCAACCAATGTATATACTATGTATCAGAGCTGGGCACCGCAAACTCAAAATCACTTCCGCAATCGCAAATCCGCAAACTCAAACCTTACCTTCCGCAACCGCAAATCCGCAAACTGTTTGCCATTTTTGGTGCCGCAAACGCAAATCCGCAAACGCAAACCATATTTCCAATTTTTACAGTGCTGGGCACTTCCGCAAACACTTCCGCAAACCGCAAATTCCGCAATCGCAATTTTAACTATAAAAAGTATCCAAAACATTAAAGAGGTATAAAAAGTTTTTATATCTTTTTAATGTTTAATGTTTTAGCCTTGTTTTTATTAAAAACAAGGCTAAATAATTTATTACAATAAATCACTGTTGTAGAAGAAATAAAAATAGTACATATATTGATATATTATATTGAACAAAAACACCTCCTGCAAGTAAATAGTAAATAAATTAAATAATAAATTTAATCATTTGAATTTCATAAATTTTGAGACTTAGACACGTTAGAGAAGACTGTACTGTAACTGTAGTAACTGTACACACATTACATTACACAAGTTAAATTAAGTTAACACTGTGACTGTACACAACTTGAACTCACTGTACAACTCAACCCCTCTAGCCTCTACAAGTGTACGCCTCTGGCTTTGTCAACAAGTTCAGTCGTCCTCCTCCAGTAACTGAGCCAAATCCAGTTTTAATAAGTCCATGTTCCCCTTCATGAACACGAGACGTTGGAAGTTGTCAGAGGTCAGGCTGGCCCTCTTGGGCTTCATTATATCTGACCCATGGGAGAACAGTCTCTCCACGGCCGCAGAGCTGGGGATGGCCGTGTTATACTTGAGGAAAACATGAACCCAGGCGTTGCGGCGAAGTTTGGGGAACATGCTCTGCTCCAGCTCCTTGTTCTTCTCCTTGTCAGAGGACCAACTGTCCAACTCTTTCGCCAACTTGTTGGAGAGGCGATTGGAGTTGCTGTTGCTGGTCTCCCTCTCCATTGGCGTTGGGCCATAGGTCCTCAACTCCTGGAAATAAATTAAATAATTTAATAAATAATACAAAAAAAATAGTAATTTACTATTAAGTATGACAGTCTAAGTTACTAACAGACTCAGTAACAACAACTAACAAGTCAGAAATTGTTCAAATTGTTCAAATTGAATGACTGAGTGTGAGTGAGCTCAGACTATGAGTAGTACTAACAGTAACTGGCAACTACTACAACTAGGCTACGCAGAGTGCGGTCACACATTAATTTATAACTAAATAATTAAATTTTAATCTACATAATGAATTAATGATTATGTAAATAACGAAAATGATCAGTAAATCACCTTGAAGAATTCGTCCTCGTCATCGTCGTCCTCGGCACTGCTGGGTCCGGAAGTCTCGATGGCAGCGTGCTCCCGGATTTCATCCAACAGCCTCGTTCTCGTCGCGTCGACATTGCCAGGGTTGATGTGCCGGACCACATGCAGTTTGAAGAAGGAGTGAATTGCAGTCGCCATGAGAAGGTCCATGTTTGAGAATATGATGGAGAACCTGCCCTTGAACCCCTTTGGCCTCCTCCTCACTATTAGGGTGTTCCAGGAGGTACTCCAAAATTTGGCTTGGCATACTTGAAGGGCTTGGTCTTCATGCACTCCAGCCTTTGTCTGAGGACATAGAGGGTTGGAAGAAGGACCCCCATGTAAGCCTCCCTCTCAGACTGCAGCTTGTCCAGGCTGGTGGCGACCGGCTTCATCACAGTGAGGTACTCCTTCATGATCTCATTGTCTGTCGGGGTGAAGGAGGAGATGTTGTTGTGCAGGCAGATCGTGTTTACCTGGGCAAGCTTTGTGTCGAGTTGTTCAGATAAGACCTGCATAGAATCAAACATAGAGTTCCATCGCGTGACGTTGGGGGTCTTTAATTTCTTGCCCAGCTCCTTCTTGATGGTGGCTGCTGTGGTCGGCTTGCGATTTTGTTTGTTCCAAAGGGCGTGGGCCTTGGCTTTCACCCTGGAGAAGCAGGGACGGAGACCCGTTGACCACATGGGAACTCTGTCCACATCCGCCGTCGCCAACAGGTTCAGTGTGTGGGCTGCACACCTGTGGTGGTTAGGCAGTTGCAAGGTGGAAGTCACCCCGGCCGCGGCAACGAGCTCCTCCTCGTCCTCCATGAGCTGGGCCAGGTCAACAGGCTGAACCTCCTGCCTCTCTTCAGTGTCCTCCTCCTCGATCATGCCAGGACTGTCCTCGTCAGTGTCCTGAGCCTCATGAGCGTCGGGATCCTCGGCGGAGTCGCCAAAGACCCTGAATGCTTTGACGAAGTTGCTCCCATTGTCGGTGGTTGTGCTGGTGACCTGTAAAATCAATTAAAAGTATTACTTAATTGTGCGTGCCCAATGCCCATAACTTGCATTAATTGCATATTATTATTTATTCGCATCTCATTACATTCCATTCTGTTAATATCTTCCACTTTGACAGGCCACCCATAAGGCATATATACTATAAAAAAACGTAAAAATAAAAAAATATATAAAATAAAAATAACATTTAATTAATTATTGAATTCCATCAATCACCCTAAAAAAACAATTTTAAATATTTATATACTTAAATAAATATGTTCTCAGCGTTAAAAAAAATCAATGTTATGGTCTTATGGATTATGGTTGCTACCTGCTAAGTTCAACTGGTAACTTTGCCAAGTTTTAGTACTTTTACTTTGGTAAGTGTAACTAACTTAAACTAACCTTGGCCTCAATGTGGAATTTTTGGTGGACGTCCTGCATGTTGTTCGCCAGGACTTCAAAGGTGTGAGCCACAGGCAGCTCCATGCATGCTAGGACCGCCTTCTTCCTGGTGAGGTTGGAGGAATCGATCCAATGGGCGGTCATGCCCAGGAAGGACCGGTTGTGTGCCGTCCAGCAGTCCGCGGTGGTGGCCACATACCTCACCTCGTCCATCATGGCGGTTAGCTGATCCTTCCACACCTCTGCCTTCTTCTTCAGGGTCCTCATGTATGTCCGCCTGGAGGGAAGCTTGAATTGGGGGTTGAGGAACTTCAGGAATGAAGCTAGGTCCGGGGACTCACTGTACTTCGCAGGACACATCTCAGCTATCATGAACCTGTGGAGAAGACGAGAAGCAAGTTAATAAGAATAACTAATATTAATTAATTATTCAATTATTTATTAAATGAAGAAATGTAATTACTCATACTATAGTGTTACGGTATACTACAGTATGTATTATAATTTAATAATTTATAAATTTATTTTCTAATTAATAATTCAGAAAAATTCCTAGGAAGTAGTAATTGATTTAATGATTTTACTAAGTTCAAAATATTGAAGTACCTTAGCTTAGCCTAGTACAGAGTTATACAGACGTGGTCAGGGTGCTTACTGCTTTGGCCTTTAACCTTTACATTTAATTATTTATTTAAATCATTTACATTACCTGTAGAAAAACTCCAGGGCCTTATTGTTGTTAAATGATCCAGCAAAGCAGGACTCGATGCTGGTCTGGAACATCCTCTTCTTGGTGACATTGGTTTCGCCCGAGCTGCCAGAGACGGCAGAGAGGGACCCGCCGCGCTTCGACCCACCACTGATGGCAGCGACGAGGTGTTTCAAATCGTTGGGGTGGACCTGGGAAAAAAATAAAGTAAAATAAATATAAAATAAATAATATTAAGTACTAATTAATCTATATATAATGGAGCAAGTGTCTGTCTGTTTGTCTGTCTGTCTGTCTGTCTGCCCATGTCGGGCTAGCATCATGAAAAAGAAAAACTATGGTATTTGTCATTTACCATTACTTATTCGGACTATAGTGGATTTAATTATCCCAGAAGAGTTCCTTGTTCCATGCACGGTCTGTGTGTATCATAAAAAACTCAGGGAACCATTCTGAGTTCATTCCCATCTTGAAACGGACATGTTATGTGCCTTGAAAAGTGGACGCTCAATTCTGCCAGTTGAGGTTTAAGTTTTGGTTTTTGGCTAAAATATAATAGTTACCCTTTTTCTTTGATGTATTCAATCTGACGTGAAGACAGCGAGTCTTTTGCTTATATTGAGTTTCTAAATGTAGCAGGGCTAGGCTGCTTTAAACTCTAGATCCATGTCCCAAAGCTGGATCCTGTCTGCTTTGCAGATAGCTGGTGAGGGAAGCTATATTTATGGGACCTCTTTGCGAGTGGCCCGTTGCCCACGTCGGGCTAGCATCATGAAAAAGAAAAACTATGGTATTTGTCATTTACCATTACTTATTCGGACTATAGTGGATTTAATTATCCCAGAAGAGTTCCTTGTTCCATGCACGGTCTGTGTGTATCATAAAAAACTCAGGGAACCATTCTGAGTTCATTCCCATATATATATATGTGTGTGTATATATATGTACAGGGTGCGGCAAAAGTAACGCCCTTTTAATAATTGTATCTTTATAGTTTTATACAGTATAATGTTTTAGTTTTATATTGTATCATTTTGTTTCTTTTATTTTTACAGAAATTCTGAATAAATATGGCCTTGCGATTGACGAGAGAACAAAGAGTGAAAGCGGTTAAACATTATTACCAAAACAATAACAATGGAGCTAAAGCCGCTCGTTTGTTATCAGAAGAATTTAACATTCTACAAGTGCAGAGCCGCAATATCACAAGTCTAATTAGGAAATTTGAAAGAACCGGAAGCGTAAGTGATGCCACAAGATCAGGGAGGCCAGTTTCAGCAACAACCTTAGAAAAGTCCGATGAATTAAGAGAATCATTGTTGCACACCCTCAAAAATCCAGTAGACGTCTTTCTACAAAGTGGGTATCAGTGACAGAAGTGTCCGTAGACGCTTAAAGAAGAACAAGATTGAAAGCCTTACATCCCTCGCGTGTTACAGAGCTTGCATGATGGAGATGCAGATAGACGATTAGAGTTTTGCGAAAATTTCCTGAATAAAGTCAATGAAGATGAGACCTTTCTTGATAAGATATGGTGGTCAGATGAGGCAACATTCAAATTGAACGGGCATATCAATCGCCATAATTGTGTGTACTGGAGCGATGTTAACCCACATGTTATCTTGGAAAAAGACGTTAACCTACCAGGAGTGACAGTTTGGGCAGCCATCTCTTCCATGGGAATAATAGGCCCGATATTCTTTGATAGTACTCTTAATCAAGATAATTATTTACAAATGCTGCAAACTGAATTCTGGCCGAGAGTTAGAAATCAGAATGGAATTTACTTTCAACAGGATGGTGCGCCACCGCACTATGGGTTACTCGTTAGGGAATGGTTAAATTTAAATTTCGAAGGGAGGTGGATAGGACGACGTGGAGCAATTGAGTGGCCAGCACGATCGCCAGACCTAACACCACCTGACTTTTTCTTGTGGGGTGTACTGAAAGATCTTGTTTACAAGGTCAAACCGAAAACACTTCCTGAATTAAGACAAACAATTCGTGAAAAATTTACTACAATTAACGTAGAAATGTGTCAAAAGGTTTGTAGAAGTGTTGCTGGTAGGGTTCAGTGTTGTATTGAACACCAAGGGGAGCATTTTGAACATGATCATTCGGTTAGTAAATACTATATATGTAGAGTACATTTTTTTAAGGTGTATTGAGCCAACCACAAAATTAATTAAATTCCAGTTATTTTTTAGTTTTTACTGAGAAAGTACTTATTATTTTTCTTAAAATGCTATATTTTTCTTAAAAACCTTATTATTTCTCTTAAAATGCTGTAATTGATTTATTTCCTTCAATAAAAGAGAATAAACTAAAAAGGGCGTTATTTTTGCCGCACACGGTATATATGTGTGTATGTATATATATGTGTATATATATGTATATATATATATGTGTATATATATATTGTGTGTATATATATATATATATATATATATATATATATATATATATATAAATATATATATATATATATATATATATATATATATGTGTGTGTGTGTGTGTACATAAAGGGTGATCCAGAGAAATGGGACCCAAAAGAAACCCCTGTAACTCTTAAAGTATAAGTCCTTTTATAAAATCAT
>JAJOZX010020439.1:20000-25064 GCA_023014485.1 Bathynomus jamesi
GGTTAACATATATGTGTATATATATTAGGGCGGAGTGAAAAACTCATTTTTCGAATTTTCAAATTGGCTAGTGTGGAAAATGTGTGGAGTAGTGAGGAAATAAGCTGGTATAAATGTAAAATCATAACATTAATATCTTCAGGTGCCACAATGACCTTCAATATTGAAAACAATTGAAAAAAGCAGATTTTAGCCAATAATTACAGAAGAGTCCACGATGCACAATAGACAAGAATTTATTCACACTTGTATAAAAATAGCTCAGTCAACCTTTAAAAAAAGTTTCTATTCTCTAAAAACAGTTTTCTATAGTCAGCTCACTCAGCTGTCACGTGAGTACCTCGGTTCAGTGTAGCTGTCGCTCTCGTAGCAGGTGGGTGTTCTGTTGTTGGCGTTACTCAGATAGTCTAAACTATATTTCTTATATATTTTGCATTTCTGTATTGTGTTGCCCTAAGTTTGCCATGTACTATTAACTGAAATTAACGTATAATTGATATTAGCTCTTTCTTTTTCAGATTTGTATACTTTCAAAATGTCTCGAGTTTGTGCAAAATCAACCAGGGCCTCAACTGAGTGCCCCATGTTTGGTATGGGGAAAGATTTGTGGCACAGGAATCTTCCTACATACGAAGGAGTTTTTAAATATTACTTGTTTGTAAGAAACGATTTGAAACAGAATACTAATAAAGATCCTTCAATATCTCAAATATTAGAACAAGTTGTTGATAAATTGAAAACAATTTGGGAAAGTGCTTCCGTCCCAATTCTGTCAGACAGGCGAATTGAAACAATGTTCAGAAGCTACCACGAAAAGTATCGTGTCATTATGAAGCCATACCAAAGCAGAAAAAATTCTGAAGCTTACAAAGCAAAGATTGATATGTTCAAAAAAGAAGCACACACGAAACTTTTTGACATTGCAGCGTGCAAGTGCAAAGTACTAACACAATGTTCTTGTCCCAAAGAAAAAACGGTTCCAAAGGAAGAAGTGACGTTCCTCTTAGATCAAAGGAGTGAAAGAAAACTGTTTATTGATAGAGTAGATATTACACTCTCAAAGAAAAAAGCATCTACGTTGCTAAGAAAGCAAAAGAAGCTGTGAGGCTCACCAAAGAATCTTCACAGGAGAAATTGCAGGATACAAATGTTGAATTATCATCATCGACATCAAATAGTGAAAGTGAATCTGGCGAAATATCAGACGATACATTTCCAGAGCCAGTTAGCTCGAAGAGAAAGCTTGAACAACCTGAAGAACAATTATTCAAGAAAAAAAACTACAAATCTACCTTCAGTGGCTACTGTTGTGACAGGACTGCAGTTTCAGATCGAGCTGCAGCATTCATTGTTAGTGCAGTATTGCAAGATATTGGAGAAGTTTCTATTGACAATACATCTGAAGTAGTGGATAGGAGTAAAATCAGAAGAGAAAGACAAAAGAAGAGATCAGAAATTATGAAAGATCAAAATCAGGTCCCAATCAGAGGAATCTATTTTGATGGTCGAAAAGATTCTACACTCTTCCAAGAAAAAAAAGAGTCCAAAGTATATCAGAAGAAGGTAACAGAAGAACATATCACTTTAGTGAGAGAACCTGGTTCAGATTATTTGGGCCATTATTCTGTGAATTTTGGATCAGCTGAAGAAATATGTAAAGGAATGTTTGAGTATATTGGAAATAATGACATGAACCTGGAAAACCTTGTTGCCATTGGATGCGATGGTGCAGCAGTCAACACTGGAGAAAAGGGAGGCGTTATAAGGCTTATAGAATTGAAGCTGAAGAAGCCAGTTCAACATTTAGTGTGCCAGCTCCATGCCAATGAATTGCCATTACGCCATTTAGTTGCAAAGCTGGATGGAAAAACATCTGGCCCCCGCGGATTCACCGGTCCTATTGGCAGGGAATTAGAGAACTGTGAGAGTCTTCCTATTGTCGAGTTTGAAAGGATTGATGCTGAGGAACCAACTGTAGACTGTGAAGATCTTAGCACCGACCAAAAATATCTAATTGATATTCATCAGGCCATAACAAAGGGATATTGCTCTCCAGATCTTGCTCATCGTAGTCCAGGCAAAATGGCACATTCACGATGGCTGACTACAGCAAATCGTTTGCTTCGTCTATACGTTTCAACTGTAAGTCCATCTGAGAACCTCATGAACATTGCTTCTTTTATAATGAAGGTCTACATCCCAATGTGGTTTTCTATTAAGCAAAGTACGTCTTTTGTCAATGGCTCAAAACATGTTTTCAAAACTATTGAACTAACAAGAACACTGAATGACGAAGTAGAGGATATTGTAAACCCTGTCATACAAAGAAATGCATTTTTTGCAAATCCAGAAAATATTCTAGCATCAATGATTCATGATGACCGCAGCGCCATAAGAGAATTAGCGTGGAGGCGAATAAAGAAAGCAAGGCAAACAAACAAGGAAAAGTTGTGAGGCGTTTCACAGTACCTGTTATTCAATTTGAAGCTACTGATTATACTGATTTAATTAATTGGCAAAAATGCATTGTCACTGAACCACCTGTGACAAGACACCTGACAGAAAATGAGATTGAAGAATTCATAGAAAACAAGAGTACCCCTCCATTCGAGAAATTCCCTTGTCATACACAAGTAGTAGAAAGAATGGTAAAATTAGTGACTGAAGCATCATCAAAAGTATTTGGATTGAACGCGCGAGATGGCTTCATAAGATCAACACTTCAGTCACGTAAAAAAATGCCATCATTCGAAAGTAAAGCTGAATATAAAGTTTAAATAAAACGTTAATAGAAAAAAACATGCGCAAGGATGGGTGGTTGGGAGGGCATGGGTGGAGCTCGACACGCAGCCACCTCCTCGTGGTGAGTTCTGGATTATTTAGATCGTTAATCAAAAGAACATTGATCTAAATAAACTAAGAGCTGCGTAATTCAGTAACTATTTTGGTAATTGGAACACTTAATATATAATAATAACAAGTAAGTTTCAGTTATTGTACTAATGCAGAATATAAGAAAATCATTATATTTCACTTTTTTCGACGGCTTTGTGGCACCTGAAGATATAATTTCGCAGGACTAATATTTATGCACAGTCATTATCTATAGCACCCACATATTTTCCGCACTAGCCATATTTGAATTTCGAAAAAACGTTTAAAAACCTCATTTTCGATCCGCCCTAATATATATATATATATACATATATATATATATATGTATGTATATATATACATATATATATATGTGTGTGTGTATATATTATATATAAATATATAATATATATAATGCAAGGAGATTACGGCATTTGTTTGGGTGAGGCCTGTGGTGTAGTGGTTTTCATATCTGACCGGCAATCGGAAGATCCCGGGTAAGATTCCCGGGTGGGTACCTCATTTTTTCATTTGTTTCGTTCTTTCGCTCTCATCTTGCGCGGGTAATTCTCCTATACAAAGCGTCGTTCTTTACGTTAATTATACTGCGTGTTTGCAGTTATAATGTATATAATGTTACGGCATGCGGGAGGTGCCCCTTTGGGGCATTGGTTTCTGCGCGTATGTAGAGGGATTACGGCATTTTTCTGGGTGAGGCCTGTGGTGTAGTGGTTATCATATCTGACCGGCAATCGGAAGATCCCGGGTTCGATTCCCGGGTGGGTATCTCATTTTTCATTTGTTTCGTTCTTTCGCTCTCATCTTGCGCGGATAATTCTCCTATACAAAGCGTCGTTCTTTACGTTATATATAATATATATATATATAATATAATATATATATATATATATATATATATATATATATATTATATTTATTTATTTATATATATATAATATATTATATATATATATATATATACAGTACAGGGTGGGCGGAAAGTAGCTCCCTATTTTGGATTGGTAAAAAAATACGTATATTATCCATTTATTTCAGAAGAAATAATATGAAAAGGTAGGCATACATGGTAGGTTTTCTCTAAAATTCAATGTGGGCTCCAACTCTTTTCACCAGCTTCTGGAGCCGCCCAGGAATGGCGTCCACTGACTTTAGCAGGAACTCCGGCGGGATGGAGGACATGACTTCCCGAATTCGGTCCTCCAGTTCTTCCAATGTCCTTGGTTTGGTGCGGTAGACTTCTTCCTTTACCCACCCCCAAAGAAAGAAGTCGCACGGTGTCAAGTCGGGGCTCCTGGCTGGCCATTGATGTGGACCACGACGACCCATCCAACGCCCAGGGAAGTGGGCATCCAGCCACTCACGGACAACAAGAGCGAAGTGCGGAGGGGCGCCATCTTGCATAAATATCAGATCGTCGATGTTCTCCCATGTGCTGACAACCGGCCAGACCTCGTTTCGCAACATAGCAAGGTACCGCTCAGCATTCATGGTGTTGCGCAGAAGGAACGGGCCCACAACCTGATCTGAGGTCATACCACACCACACCGTTACACTGAACCGATTCTGCCGTTTTTCAGCGGTAACCATGGGATCCTCTCCTGCCCAGTAGTGGCAATTGTGGCGGTTGACAAAGCCTCCGACGTGGAACACCGCCTCGTCGCTCCAGAGGATGTTGCGGAAGAGATGGGGCCAGTCTTCATGCCAAGCCAGCATGATTTCCCCGAACTCCATGCGAATGTCGCAGTCCTCGTCCGAGAGAGATTGGCAGTAATGCGGCTTCCACGCACGCCAGTTCAGCTCCTTCTTCAGCACAGTTCGAACTGAGTAGCGGGAGAGTCCACTTTCCCGAGCTGCCTGGCGAGTTGACTTTCGTGGACTTCGTGCGAACATTTCCTGAACTGCCTGCACCGTCTCCTGGGCCCTGGATGTCGAAGGGCGACCACATCTTCGAACATCTGCCACAGACCCCGTGGTCATGAGCTTCGAGTGGCAGTTCTTGATTGTTTTCGGGTCCACTTGGGCACGTGGTCCGTGAATGGCCCGCCACCATCTTTGAACTCGAACGACAGATTGCCAAACTTCGTACCGTGCCGCCAACTGGGCACGCTCCTGCAGTGTTAAACGCTCAGCCATGTTACCCTTCAATCTGAAATTAAAAAAAAAATGAAC
>JAJOZX010020440.1:0-34475 GCA_023014485.1 Bathynomus jamesi
CTCTACCCTAGTGATTACTCTTTGAATGAGTGATGTATGTTCATTTTATTTATAACTTTGAACATATCGACAGCAACACTGAATTTGTATGTTATTTATTTTTTAAATATTTACCTCTTTAAACATTGGGGAAGTGTGACTTTGTCTGTTGTCATTATTCGAGAGAGTTCGCAGACATTTTTTATGAATGACTTCCGAAGGATGCTTTTATATATTTCTTTGAGCTACCCCATGTTGTAATGCAATATAATAAATGTGAATGAATGAAGGAATAATATAGCGTAAGAAGTGCATTATGAGGAAGGGTCTGTTTTTAGTTTAAATAATATGAATAGTCAGAATAGAAATCGTGATGCTTTGTATTTGATATGTTGTACATGACCTTTGAAATTTAGCTTTTCTTCTAAATTAATTCAAAGTACTTTAATTTCATTCACACATGCGCGAGCGATATTCCCAATTCTTATTTGACAGTTTGTATTTATGTTTTGTAGTAATAATCACATAAGATGACTTTGTCAGGTTCAATAAGAGTTTATTTTCTAGTTGCATTTTCGTTTCATTTATCAGAAAGTATTAATTATGATGGGAAGAAGTAAGTGTGGTATTATCTGCGTATTGTACACAATTTAATGTGGTTGTGAAATGAAAATCATTGAAGTGAATGCGAAATAGTACTGGAAAACGATAGATCATTGTCGGACTCAGTAGTATACCCGCAAAAGGTTAGAGTGCAGAGCAATCGCAATGTTGCTCAAATGTTACAAGGTGCCGCCCCCCGTGCCACCCCTCCCCCCAGGGTACCAAACAAGGGGGGAAACGGGGGGGGAGTACACCTAACCTAAGAGAGAGAGAGAGAGACAGAGGAAGAGAGAGAGAGAGGAAGAGACCATCCTACGTCTGGCGCAGCCAGACGCTTAATAAGATTTCATCCCAGCATCACCGGGCTTATAAGTGTCTTTCAGCCAGATGGCGTAGAAGCCAGTGCCTCCAGGCAATATCAGCCAGTTGGCACAGTGTATATATATATATCGTTCGAACAACCATTTGTCCTAAAAGCACACACACATATATACCATTATTGTACACACAAACCATCTATATATACGTTCATAGACCTTCAATGTTAAACTCAAAAACAATTCCCTCCGTCATCAGCGAATGTACCAACGAATGTTGTTTACACAACTATATATATATATATACACACGTTCATAGATCTTCAATGTTAAACTCGGAAACAACTCCCTCCTCATCAACGAATGTAACAACCATTGTTGTTTATGCAACTATATATATATACACGTTCATAGATCTTCAACGTTAAACTCGGAATGAACTCCCTCCGTCATCAACTAATGTACTAACCATTGTTGTTTACACACCTACGGGGCTACTCAATATATTTTGCACCACCCTTTTTTTCAGTTCCAAGTTTCTTTGTAAGTTCCAGAAATTTCGTAAACAAGTAGTTACATACCTTTTTCACAAGTTTTTATTTTTTCACATAGTCTCCATCCTTTTCTACGGCTTTCCGCCACCTCGAAACCAGGGCCTTTATTCCTTGCTGGCTGGTAAAAGTCCATGGTTCCGCTGGAGCCACCTCTTAACCTCCTCAACAACTCATCGTCACTCTGACACTTTCTTCTACGAATAGCATCCTTCATTGGCCCAAACAAATGGAAGTCTGAAGGTGCCAAATCCAGCTGAATGGAGGGTGGGGTAACACAGTCAAGCGCATTTTTGTGATGACCTCTCTTGTTTGCAAACTGTTGTGTGGTCTTGCGTTATCGTGCAAAAGAAGGACGTCTTCCAGTTTTCTCTCCAGTCGAACTCGCTTTATACGTCTCTGGAGTCTCTGTAGGGTAGCAATATATGCCTCTGAGTTGATGTTTGTCCTTTCTTCATAATGTCCACCAATCATCCCTTTCATGTCCCAGAAGATGGTGGCCATAACCTTTCCTGCAGAGGGAGCCATTTTTAACTTTATTTTTGCGTGGGGAGTCTGCGTGATGCCACTCCATGGATTGGCGTTTTGTTTCAGTTTCAAAGTGGTGTACCCAAGTCTTATCCCCATTCACAATTCGTGAAAGAAGTCGTCCCCTTCTGTCTCGCCTTCTGTCTCGTGTCGAACCAACGACTCAGAAGCAATTTGTTTTCTTTGGGTTTTGTGATCTTCAGTCAGTTCGCGAGGAACAAACCGTGAACACACTTTTGAGTAGCCCAGTTGCTGAATTATCGTATTCACACTTCCTTCACTAATTCCTAGCTCCATGATACCTCCTTGTATGTGACGCGCCGATTTAATCGAATGATGCTCTTAGCACGTTGCACAGTGTGAGATGTCACAGCCGATTCCGGGCGACCGCTACGTGGCTCATCATCGAGGCTGGCTCTCCCTCTCTCCGATGATGTCACACGTTTTAGACCAGCGTCCAACTGTGCTTCGATCAACAACAGCATCTCCGTAAACATTTGGTAGACGTTTGTGAATATTTCCACCTGTTTTCTTATCTGCGGTTAAAAACTCGATAACAGCTCTCTGTTTACAACGCACATCACTGTCAGGCGCCATTTAGAAAATGCTTAAACGATCAGTTTTATACAAGTGCGTTTAGAAGCGGTTTTTATACAAGGAGGGGAGGTTGAAACTGGAAAAAATCTGGTTATGTGAAGCGCAGAAAGTACAAACTTACGCCCCAAAAGTCATTTCAGCCCATGGCCTATTATTCAGCTAAGAAAAAAGGGTGGGAAAAATATATTGAGTGCCGCTAGTAAATATACGTTCATAGATCTTCAATGTTAAACTCGGGAACAATTCCCTCCATCATCAACTAATGTAGTAAAAATATTGTTTATACATCTATATATACGTTCATAGCTCTTCAGTCAACAACTAATGTACTAACTAGCGTTGTATATACAACTATATACACCTTCATAGATCTTCAATATTAAACTCGGAAACAATTCCCTCCGTCACCAACGAATGTACTAATCAATGTTTTTACAACTATATATATGCACGTTCATAGATCTTCTATATAAATGTTCTATATATAAACATTCATAGACTCCCTATTATTACACACACAAACACAAACACACCACACACACACCAACTATATACATATATATATACACGTTCATAGATCTTCAATATCGAAGTTAAATTCATAAAGAATTCCCTCCGTCACCGACGAATGTACCAACCAATGTTGTTTACACACACACACACACACACACACTATATACAGTTTCATAGATCTCCAATGTTAAATCGGAATCAGCTCCCTCCGTCATCAACGAATGTACCAACCAATGTTGTTTATACACGTACTAAAAGCACACACACACACATACAACCCGACTATATATAAACGTTCATAGATTCCCTATTATTACACACACACCAACTATATATATATGTTAACCCCTCCGTCTATGGCCCTGGGGTGGTTCGGATTGACGGGGGTTCTGGTTTAGGAGGCAAGCAACGGATAGGTGCCTTGAAGTGGTTTTTCTTCTATGTTACTCTCCGAGTTCTTCTATAGTGGCTCGGAGGACTCTGGTAGATTTGCAATCTAAATGCTGAAGGTTCCGGATTCTTCTTATAGCGTATCCGGAAAGTTTTCTAAGTTTTTCTGAAGAGAGCAAGGCTCGAAGGGGACAAAAAAAGTTTCTTCACTGTAATTTACTGCTAAAAAATACAGGTAGTGCTCAGCCTCTGAATTAGCTTCTGAATGACAATGGATGAATTTGAATGGGTTTATATACCCAAAAACTGCTAACATTATTATTATTAAATGCTAAGAAGGCTGTATTATTTTTGCACAATATTTGAAAATAAGTAAATTTTTTAGCTGTGGTAAGGCTTGAACGAGTAAACAAAATATTTGAAGACGAAACCATATTTTTATCTTAAACCGCGACTTTTCAGATCTGATGTTATCATGATCTGCCAAGTTAACTAAAAGTGGAAATCGGACTATGCATCTTTACACTAAAATATGCATATGAGTGAAATTTTAAGGTTTAAGATGTACAATTTTAATGCTTAGGCAAGACATGATCTCATTGTTTATAACGAAAGAGAGTGTATACAAAATGTGAACATTGCAAAGCTTAACAGGATTCCTTATTAAGCGAAATCTAAAAAATGATTATGAGATTTTAAAAAACAACAGGTCACCAATTATTTAGCAAAGTAGAAAGTGAATCAAATATTTTATCCAAACTCGCGTTGGGCGATTTTGGTCCTTATGTAAAAATGAATACACACACGTACATACATATGAGTATAGGCATTATATAAAGTTAAATATATAAGATTATACATGAACCATATAACACATGAATTTTTAAAATGGATACTTTTTCTTACAATGGATACAGAGACTATATAAATGAATACAAGAATTACATGAAGGATAAGATAATATAGGAATATGGGAATTATTTATGGTTCATTTTTACAGGGCTCTTCCCTCTAGAATGATATTAATATAATAACGTAACATCCTAACTAAGGCTAACTAGATGATAACTATTGGTTTTATAATACAGATTTATATATACAACATAAGTCGGGTGGTTTAAGTCTAGTTCACGTGGTCTGGGTACGCACTCTTGGTCGTGCATAAATAGTTTCATGTTCCGTGTCACTGGGTTTTCTTTGTTCCCAGAATGATCTTTTCATCACAAATACACCGAGGATAATAGCACACACAATAATGATACTAACGGCAGATGTTGAGAAAATGGTTACCGGTTGTAGTATTTGTAAGAGGTTGTTTTGGTTATCATCCGAAATTTTAAACCGGCTCAATTGATCATTCCATTCAGGGGCATGCAGTTCGGGTAGGATGGTTACAGGTTTTATGGAGAGATTTAAGATCTCTATGACGGGTTTAAATTTAATTTGCGACGGAAATGGGTATGAGTTATTAAGGGTAACCTTATACGGGTTGTATATTTGGAGGGCTTTTGAACGCAAGGAGCAACCAATTGGTAGCCGAATAATCATAGGGATTGTAATGAGGGAATAATTTGATGGACACTCGAGGGTAGCGGCAGTCCTGTTCGCGAAGGAAACCCAGATGTCTGGTCCAATTCGTAGTTGGATGGTTTTAGGGGAATGAAATTTTTTAAATGAACATACGGGGGCATGCCGGTCACGAATTAAATCGACAAAGCAAGACCTAGTAGTGGGAAGAATAACTGGTTTGAGTGGAGGGCAGATGAGTTGTTTATTTGGTTGCGGGAATCGGCAATGCCGGACGTCGCTATCTGACATCATAGAATAAGCTGATAGATCTTTGGTGAGGAAAAGGTAAGGTGGTACGGTGGGTAAATACAATCGATAGACATTAGAGTTATTTTGGTAGGGTGTTGGGAAAGGGTGAAATCTATATACGTCATAAGTGAGGAAATCGAAAAATGGTATAATTATGAGGTATGTGTAGGGGCGTGGTCCATGTACAGTCCAGGTGTATTCTAGAAATTGAGGGTAATTAGTGTGGTTGAGTGGGAATATGGGTGATAATTTTAATTGTGACTGGGCGGTGTGAATCAAGGACTGGAGTATTTCCCATGGTATTAGGGTGGAAAGAGTGATTTTTCCATGGGCTAGCTGGGTTGCACGCAAAACCTTGGAATGAATCGTAGTTATTCGTTGTAAGTATTTATCGATTAGGGTTACTTGTATGTTCATTATTTCTATTAATTCTAGATATCGTTTGTGTTCTTTGTATTGAGCTAACATGGATTCAAGGTATGTGAATCTGTCCGAAAGGGAGTGAAGGAAGCGATTGTTTTCGTGTAATGACCTAATAGTTGTTCTAACATGTGTCCATTATATTGTCGATTCCGAGCGAAGAGATTCAATTTAAGTTCAACTCTTTTAATATCTTCTTCGGTTGCTAATCCGAATAAACCTTTGAACAGTTTCCCTCCTATATCTATCAGTCCCCTTTTACTTCTTTGGTTAAAGTTTTCGGAATTTTTGGTTTCAGTTTGTATCCATGGTAAGGCTAATATTTCTGATAGGGCGCGTGCTGTAGTTTGAATATTTTCGAGGGTATTTTCTAACAGAACGCGACTATCTGATCTTTTCCTTGGAAAGAATTTTGGACTTTACTTTCAAACGTTTCTAATTGGGTTTGTATCTGAAGGAGATTGATTTTAATTCTAGCAGGGGGTTGCAAATTTATATAAAGGTCTGCATGCCCTTTCAAAAATTTACCTTCTGCAAGTTTTTCTATAACAACTCCGGTAGAAATTTTAATGCTAGGTCTACAAGAGTAAATAATTTGGAAAATTATAAGGGGGACAATTTTATTCATTTCTACGCCTTAAGTTATACGGAGCTGGGGGTAGTTGTGTGGATACTTGTGTGGATACTTGTGTTGGTGGGCGAAGGGGTCGGCCTCGTTTTGGTGGTAATGGGGGTCGACCGTTGAGCTCGGATTCTGAGCGGGTTCGTTTCTTATGTGAAGGTTCTAGTTCACGTGGGTGATGCATTTGCGGGCGGTATGTCGGGTCCGTGCGTCGATCATCAATCGGCGAGGGTGGTGACAGAGGAGATGGTGGAGTTGGAGGAGATGGTGGAGTTCCACTGAGTGATTCTCTCGAAGGGGTTTCTCCAGGGTCTGGGTCCGATGGGACGCTTGGCTCTGGGGCCTCCTCTTGTTCAGAGATTGCCTCGAGTAATGGTGGTATTACGAGGTACCAATCTTCGTCATGGGTAGCGGTTCCCGCGGTGACTACTTCAGTTTTTTGATCCCTGCCCGATTTGTTAATATCTTGACCTTTTGAAGGATAGGCGGCTCGAACGCCTGGCAGCTGTTTTTTGGGAAGGTGTTGCTCGGAAGCTATCTTCAAATTGTCAGCGTGAATGATCTTTAGTTTGGAATGATCCCGGAGGTCGAGGATTTCATAACGATTTTTTCCGAGGTCTTTCATAATCCTATATGGGCCATCCCATTTCGGGTATAATTTTCGATGAGCCCCTGGCGGTTTCACGCTCTTCAGATAACATCGCATACCAACGATTATAGTCCGTTGACGGGGATGACGCCTATGTTGTTCTTGCTCCATCTGTTGGTTTCGTTGGTCGAGGGCATAGCGGATTATGTCAAAAATCTTGAAAGATCGTTCAGCTAGTTGCTGATTTGCTTCTGCCATTTCGGAAGATGTTAGGACTGCCGGGTCGGTTTGGTCGGGCAAATCAAAAGGTAGACGCTTGTCGTAGTGATATAGAACGAAATGAGGGGTGTCCCCGATGGACACATTATAGCCATTGTTGATGGCTGTTTGTACCATGGGAAGGGAATCATCCCATGTACGGGAGGATGCATCGACAACGTGGCGCAGGGCTTCCAAGATCTTTCGATTGTGTCTTTCCACTAAGCCGTTTGCCTGCGGGTGGTATGCCACAATGTGTGTATTTTTAATTCTACACATGTTACAAAGTGACTCGAACAGTTTGGAAGTGAAACTACGGGCGTTATCCGAGATTAGGATGGAAGGAGTGGTATGGTTTTGGATGACGCGTTCCACTAGGGCTCTTGCCACAGTTTCCGAGGTCTGATCTGGAATGGCGGCTACTTCGCTGTAACGCGAGAAGTGGTCCGTAAACACAATGATGTACTGATTTCCCTTTGATGTTTTGGGAAATGGTCCCAGTATATCCATTCCAGTTCTTTGCCAGGGCCTCTGGCATACTGGATATTTATGCATTGGAGCGGTGGATGGTACGTTGCCCTTATGCTTTAAACACGACGGACATTCGGCGATGTATTCATGTACCGTTCTGTTCATCTCGGGAAAATGGTATCGCTCCAAAAGACTTTTGATGGTGCGATCCGGCCCCATGTGTCCATAAAAAGGTGAGTCGTGACAAAGTCCAATGGCTATATCAACGAGATCCTTTGGTATCTCCACGAGGTCGTTTCCATCTTCGTTCCTGAAATGTACGAGCCCATCTTTGAGGTTGTACTGTTCTTTTACCTTCGATGGTTCCTTTTGTTCCAGGCGCGCCCGAAGGTTTGGGTGTGTTGGTCCTGTTGTTGGGAGTATTGCAGACACTCGTAGTCGAACACAGGAAGAAGTCCTATTTTATTCACTCGGGCGTCGGGCTTGAGTCTCGACAATCCGTCTGGAATAACTTGCAGTTTTCCCGGTTTGTATACGATTTTCGCTGCAAAATCCTGAATCAACAGAGCCCATCTACTCAATCGTCCTTCAAGTAGCTTGTCCTTGAAGAGGTACGTGAGTGGCTTATGATCAGTCTTGATGGTTACATCGTAGCCATAGACGATATTTCGGAATTTTTTCAAAGCCCAATATACCGCTAGGGCCTCTCGGTCCGTAGTGGAATAATTCCGTTGAGGTGCAGAGAGAAGTTGACTGGCATAAGCAATGGGTAATTCCACACCGTCTACGTCCTGTAACAGGACGGCTCCTAGTCCATAGGAGGAAGCATCTGTGGCTATGATGAAGGGTCTTGTGTAATCAGGATATTGTAAAATGGGATGACAGGTTAGTTTATTAATTAAAGTTTCAAAGGCATGTTGGTGATCGGATTCCCAGTTAAATTTCGAATTTTTCTGGAACAAATTAGTAATGGGTTTAGCAATATTCGAAAATTGGGGGATAAAGTTCCGATAGAATCCGACAAAACCAATAAATGCACGGGCGTCGTCGATGGTCTTGGGTACAGGGTACCTTTCCAGGGCTTCGAGTTTGGCTGGATCAGGTTTAATTCCTGTGGACGAGAGTAGGAATCCTAGGTATACCAGGGATTCTTGTAAAAAATTGCACTTTGCAAGCTTCAGTTTAAGGTGTGCTTTTCTCAAGTGTGATAGCACATTATGAAGGCGTTGAAAGTGTGTTTTTATGTCCGAACTATAGACGATAATATCGTCAAGATACACGAGAGCTTCGACACCTAATAGGTCGGAAAGGACTATATTCATCAACCTAGAGAAATTAGCAGGCCCATTTCGGACTCCGAAAGGTAAAACCTGGAATTCGTAATGGCCTCGGTTAGTGGAGAAAGCAGTCACTGCCCGAGATTCGGGACTGACCTCCATTTGCCAATAACCTGATGCTAAATCGAGGGATGAAAAAAATTCGCTTTCCCTACGTTCAGAATTGTTTCCTGCATGTTTGGAATCGGGAAACGGTCTGGGATGGTAATGTTATTCAGGCGTCTAAAATCTATACAAGGGCGAGATGTTCCGTCCTTTTTGGAGACGAGAATCATAGGAGCGGACCAGGGACTAGCTGAAGGCTGAATGACATCCTGCTCCAACATGTCCTTGATGTGTCCTCAATAGTGACTAACTGAGAATGTGGAACCCGATAGGGAGGAATGAAAATGGGTTTGGAATTGGGTTCCAACTTGATTTCAAAAGGGACCAAATTAGTTCGGCCCAGAGGATCTCCGGTTAGGGCAATCACATCTTTATTTCTTATCAGGAAATCGAGAAGTGATTCCATTAGTTTGGGATCCTGTAAAGCTGGTGACTCCTGAAGGGAGTGCTTCAGACATTTCTTATATTCTTCTTTTAATATTGAAGGCTTTAATTCTAAGGAACTGGAAACACGATTTATCGTACTGATGGGGAAATCTGAATCTATTTCTACTGTGGAAACAGTTCCTATTTTCTGATTTGAAGTTAATTCTATAGATCTTTCTCCTTTGTTTAAACAAACAACAGGGATAGCTGAATTCTGACTCTGACTAAGGACTTGGGCAATAAGAACATCTCTTTTGAAATTACTTTTCTCTGTAATCAGAGTACGCTCTGACTCTAATAATTTTCCTTGACTGTTAACTACTTTTGCTAGGAAACAAATCTTCTCATAAGGTGCTACTGTTATATGCTCGGTAGGGCATATGAAAAATTGTGAATCTGATTCTGGTTCGGCGACTAAAATTTGCCTTATTGGCTGAACTGAAGCTGGCTGACTGGAAACTGACTGACTGGAAACTGGCTGACTGGAAACTGACTGACTGGAAACTGACTGACTGGAAACTGCTGACTGGAAACTGACTGACTGGAAACTGACTGTCTGGAAACTGCCTGGGTTGATCCAACTGGATTCAACAACTGGAACTGATTACCCTGGGGTCTGATTTCTGGAGCGGTTGTCCCTCTGGATGCAACCGGCCGACTTGATCTGCTATCAAGTAGAGGGGGTTTCCTATTTCTTTCGGAAATCTGAACTGAGCTAAGTCTATTAGCATTAAGTTGTCTGTCATCCTCGCGGAGATGGTGTGTCCTATTTCGACACTTTACTAACTTTCCGGCTGGGTAAATCTCCCATTGATTCCGGTTAAAAAAATCCATCCCTAGTAGGATGTCTGTCTGAAAGGTGGCGACTGTGTCCACTATACAACATTTCGCGGGGTATACCGCGTTTCCAATTTCTAAATATAACTCAATTTCTCCATATGTGGGTATGGGTGTGCCCGTAACTCCTCTAAGTTGGCAGGATGGTGCCTTAAGTTCATATTTATAATTGGTACTCTCTAGTAATTCATCTACGCATTGTTTCTTAATTAACGTTGCGTGTGCTCCTGTATCTAGGAGAGCAGTTAAATCTTGGTTATCCGTACTACAATTTATTATTAAATCTAAGAGGTCCGCACCTATTATCCTGATGGGGAGTTTGTGTGCGTATCTGGGCTTACTACTGTAATTTAGGAGGGAGGAGGTTGAACTGCTGCCTCCAATGTAGGGTCTAAAAAAGGGATCACATGGTCTTCTATGGGAGGACCTGGATCATATTCTACGGGGATATCATACGCTGAAGGGTGTTCTTGAAAACTGTTCTCTGGGGAAAATGATTCCTCCCCGGGTACTTCTACGTACCGAACTAGTTGACCTTGCTGGTTGTATTGGGGTTTATACATGGGGTAAGAGTGTGGGTGACCCTGTGGTCGTGATTTATTGGGTTGGTAGTTCGACTGAGGCTGGGAATGGACTGGTTTCTGGGGATTGGTTGACTTTTGGGATACGTTTTGGGGACGTGGTTGGTTTGGTTTCTGAAAGTGGGGTCTATACCCTGCAGGGGCTTTATCAGCACACTTTTGGCGATCGCCACGGCGATGACCATGTTCGTGACAGTGGGAGCAATACGAGGGGTAATTACATTGACTTATCATATGCCCGAAACTATCACAGTTAAAACACTGTGGAGGAGGGCGTGTATTCTGGGTTTGGGGGGCTTGTTTCTGGGGTGTTCCCTGTATTTGCCTTGGTTTATATTGTTGTTGTTGTTGGTATTGGTGTTGTGGCTGCTGCTGAATATACTGTACAGGGGTTTCTCTACCCTTTCGGTAGGTTTGGTTTGCTAAATCGGGGTGATGTTCCCGTGTTTTGTTTATGGCTACACTGACAGGTTTGTCAACATTTAAAAACTCCTGAAACTTTTTTTTAGGCGCTCCGGGTAAGTTTTGGTAAATGGTTGTGGCTACTATTAGATTTCTTTGTTTCGAAGTAAAAGTTATGCCACATGCATTTTCTGCGGCCCGGAGGGCTTCTCCTACAAGTTTGTGTGTACGTGTAATAAAATTGTTTAAATCCTCGTGTTCCTCTTTCTTCCATTTAACTTGGAAGACTGCTTCTAATGTGGCTAAGGGTTGTGCAAGGGTTATTTCTTTAAAAAATTCTAATAGGTTTTGTTTAAAATCGTCCCATGTTATAGCTTCGCTAATTGATGGGACGTAAGTGACTGTGTCATGGGCATTTCCCTCTTTAGGGTCAATAAATCTTTTTGCTTCTCTGATTTTTATATCATCATCGGTAATATTCTCGCGTAAGAAATGTTGCTCTAAAGACTCAACCCAAGGTCTTACGCGCGGTTCAACAAAACGATTATCTATGGTCCCCTTAAAAATTAAAACAGTATGAGGAAGATTTACTAATCTGCCTAAGTTAATATATGCTGGGGCGGGGGTTTGAGACTGAGACATACTGACTTGTGTGTTTGGAATATGTTTGAAGGGCGCGGGGTAGGTGGAAAAATGGGTGTAGGTAATTCTTCGATGTCAGAAAGCGCACCGTCTGAATCGCTCATATGTGAAGGTACTTATTAATGTTCTAATTAGGTCTGCTTGACCGATCTTAATTCATGGAATGATCACTTAAGGGGTTTTCCTAACTACACTATCTAAAAAAAATAATGCACAACAATTTGCCTAACTCGGGGAAAATTTGAAAAGATTGCAAACAAAAATAAAAATGTAAACAAAATTTCACTCAAATGTACGTGATGGTATGGTAATACTATGTTTGGTACATTAAATAAAATTATACTAGAATAGTAAAAATAACTGAAAATAACTGTGACAATACTGTTTTCAATAAAAGAGTGTATCACTGGTGTCTGTAGTGTTCACTGTGTTTTTTGTTAATTCTGGCTCAATACTAAATATTAATTGTTAATAATAATGACTTTTCAAATGTTTTTTAAAAAAGAGTTTTGTACTTAACAAGATTCCTATGGCGAAATCCTTTTGAGGTGTGTCCTGAAGACGTGTCTGGCTGGCCACTTGTTCCTAGATGAAAAGTAGGCGTGAAGAACTTGGAGTCGTAACGCACCGGTTCACGGGTGGATGTGACGAACTCGAAGTCGTGACACGCCGGTCAACTGGGTGTTGGTTCTGGTTCCAGGTCTGGAAGACTGGAAGAATCCTGGAGTCGTGAAGATCCTGGTTAAAGGGTCTGGAGGACTGGAAGAATCCTGGAGTCGTGGAGATCCTGGTTAAAGGGTCTGGAGGACTGGAAGAATCCTGGAGTCGTGGAGATCCTGGTTAAAGGGTCTGGAGGACTGGAAGAATCCTGGAGTCGTGAGATCCTGGTTAAAGGGTCGCCAGTTGTTAACCCCTCCGTCTATGGCCCTGGGGTGGTTCGGATTGACGGGGGTTCTGGTTTAGGAGGCAAGCAACGGATAGGTGCCTTGAAGTGGTTTTTCTTCTATGTTACTCTCCGAGTTCTTCTATAGTGGCTCGGAGGACTCTGGTAGATTTGCAATCTAAATGCTGAAGGTTCCGGATTCTTCTTATAGCGTATCCGGAAAGTTTTCTAAGTTTTTCTGAAGAGAGCAAGGCTCGAAGGGGACAATAAAAAGTTTCTTCACTGTAAATTTACTGCTAAAAAATACAGGTAGTGCTCAGCCTCTGAATTAGCTTCTGAATGACAATGGATGAATTTGAATGGGTTTATATACCCAAAAACTGCTAACATTATTATTATTAAATGCTAAGAAGGCTGTATTATTTTTGCACAATATTTGAAAATAAGTAAATTTTTTAGCTGTGGTAAGGCTTGAACGAGTAAACAAAATATTTGAAGACGAAACCATATTTTTATCTTAAACCGCGACTTTTCAGATCTGATGTTATCATGATCTGCCAAGTTAACTAAAAGTGGAAATCGGACTATGCATCTTTACACTAAAATATGCATATGAGTGAAATTTTAAGGTTTAAGATGTACAATTTTAATGCTTAGGCAAGACATGATCTCATTGTTTATAACGAAAGAGAGTGTATACAAAATGTGAACATTGCAAAGCTTAACAGGATTCCTTATTAAGCGAAATCTAAAAAATGATTATGAGATTTTAAAAAACAACAGGTCACCAATTATTTAGCAAAGTAGAAAGTGAATCAAATATTTTATCCAAACTCGCGTTGGGCGATTTTGGTCCTTATGTAAAAATGAATACACACACGTACATACATATGAGTATAGGCATTATATAAAGTTAAATATATAAGATTATACATGAACCATATAACACATGAATTTTTAAAATGGATACTTTTTCTTACAATGGATACAGAGACTATATAAATGAATACAAGAATTACATGACGGATAAGATAATATAGGAATATGGGAATTATTTATGGTTCATTTTTACATATAATATATACGTTCATCGATCTTCAATATCGAAGTTAAACTCGACTAATGTTGTTTATACTCGTACTAAAAACCAATATATATATACACACACACACACACACACACACAAACTTTTTCATTTAAAGTCATGAAATTCAAATATTAAGCACATAACATATAGCAATAATTCAATAATTTCAAAAGCAATAAAGCCCAGTAACATAATCGCGAAATACAATCACAACTGAATTAACTAAGAACGATGGCATTTTAAGAAAAAACAACATTCAGTATTTCCACTCTTCAGAAAACTGCTTTTCTCTATGTTTCAACCCGCATATTCCAAAATGATTCATTTATTATCGCCGATTAATACCCGGTTCTTTATGCTTCTTACCATTATTAAGAATTATGAAAAGTCTCAAAATGCCCTATCTGTAAACTTAATCACGGCTCCAGACAGGTGTTCAGACACCTGAATTTATTTCTGAAATGCATTGATGAGGCGACAGGCAGCAATCAATTTTCCAGGCAGCAATCACTACAACACACACACACACACATACACACACACACAATATATATATATATATATATATATATATATATATGTATATATTCGGATATTGACAAATAATACAATTTATATTGGTATAAAACAAGTTTTAATTAATGATGGTGTGGTGAAGAAGCGAACCAAACTCTCTCAAAAATTTTAAATTCACGTTTTAACTTTTTAAAATTAGTTTTCAGTTTTAGACATTAATACCTTTCGGGCGAGTTAATATTCGCTCATTAAAGATTTTTTCCTTAAACGCTACAGTTAAGATTTACAACTCCGTTAACCAGCTGTAAAGCCCTTTGTTTGTTTGTGCTTGTAACGGATAATCCCCCAAAATGTCATTATGAATCCCACACTGGCCTAAGTTTCCAACTGCGAGAGAGGAAAATATCCTCTTCTCTCTCTTATCGGGTTAGTTAGCTTAAGCAGAAGCTCAACCGGAATGAATGTATATATATATATATATATATATATATACCTGTAAAAATGAACCATAAATAATTCCCATATTCCTATACTATCTTATTCTTCATGTAATTTTTGTATTTATTTATATAGTTCTTGTATCCATTTTAGAAAAAAGTATCCATTTTAAAATTCATGTGTTATATGGTTCATGTATTTATATAATCCTGTATATTCTTATATATTTAACTTTATATAATGCCTATACTCATATGTATGTACGTGTGTGTATTCATTTTTAAATAAGGACCAAAATCGCCCAACGCGAGTTTGGATAAAATTTTTGATTTGCTTTCTACTTTGCCAAACAATTGGTGACCTGTTGTTTTTTAAAATCTCATAATCATTTTTTTAGATTTCGCTTAATAAGGAATCCTGCTTAAGCTTTGCAATGTTCATATTTTGTATACATTCTCTTTCGTTATAAAAGATGAGATCATGTCTTGCCTAAGCATTAAAATTGTACATCTTAAACATTAAAATTTTACTCATATGCATATTTTAGTGTAATGATGCATAGTCCGATTTCCATTTTCAGTTAACTTGGCAGATCATGATAACATCAGATCTGAAAAGTCGCCGTTTAAGATAAAAATATGGTTTCGTCTTCAAATATTTTGTTTACTCGTTCAAGCCTTACCACAGCTGAAAATTTACTTTATTTTCGAGTATTGTGCAAAAATAATACAGCCTTTTTAGCATTTAATAATAATGATGTTAGCAGTTTTGGGGTATATAAACCCCAGTAAAAATCTTCCATTGTCATTCAGAAGCTAATTCAGAGGCTGAGCACTCCCTGTACATTTTAGCAGTAAATTACAGTAAAAGATAGTTTTTATCTTATCCTTCGAGCCTTGCTCTCTTCAGAAGAACTTAGTCATTAAACTTTCCGGATACACTATAAGAAGAGTCCGGAATCTTCAGCATTTTTAGTAAGTCTACCAGAGTCCTCCGAGCCACTATAGAAGAACTCGGAGAGTAATATAGAAGAAAACTACTGCAAGTCACACATCCGTTGCTGCCACCTAACTAGAACCCCCGTCGACTTCGAACCAACCCGGGCCATAGACGGAGGGGTTAACAACTGGCGACCCTTGCACCAGGATCTTCACAACTGACAACTTCTGCATCCAGGATTCTTCCAGTCTTCCAGACCCTGGAACCAGAACCAACACCCAGTTGACCGGCGTGTCACGACTTCTAGTTCGTCACATCCACCCTTGAACCGGTGCGTCACGACTCCAAGTTCTCCACGCCTAGTTTTCATCCAAGCAAGAGCAAGTGGCCAGCAAGACACGTCTTCAGGACACGTCTCTAAGGATTTCGCAGTAGGAATCTTGTTAAGTTCAAAACTCTTTTTTAAATAATCTCTAAACATTTGAAAAGTCAGTATTATTAACAGTTAATATTTAGTATTGAGCCAGAATTAACACAAAACACAGTGAACACTTCAGACACCAGTGATACATTTTTTTTTATTGAAAACAGTATTTTCACAGAATTATTGTCACAGAATTAAAATTCACAGAGTTAATGTCAGAGTTATTTTCAGAGTTATTTTCACTATTATAGTTAGTATAGTATAATTTTATTTAATGTACCAACCATAGTACCAGGATAATCTTGTTTACATTCTTTTTATTATTATTTTGTTTGCAATCTTTTCAAATTTTCCCCGAGTTAGGCAAATTGTTGTGCATTTATTTTTTTAGATAATGTAGTTAGGAAAACCCCTTAAGTGATCATTCCATAAATTAAGATCGGTCAAGCAGACCTAATTAGAACACATTAATAAGTACCTTCACATATGAGCGATTCAGACGGTGCGCTTTCTGACATCGAAGATTTACCTAAACTCATTTTTCCACCTACCCCGCGTCCTTCAAACATACTCCCAAATACACAAACTTCAGATCCAGAACAAGCCAATATGTCTCAGTCTCAAATCCCCGCCCCAGCATACATTAACTTAGGCAGACTAGTAAACCTTCCCCATACTGTTTTAATTTTTAAGGGGACCATTGGATTGAATCTTTAGAGCAACATTTCTTACGCGAAACCATCACCGATGATGATATAAAAATTAGAGAAGCAAAAAGATTTATCGACCCTAAAGAAGGGAATGCTCATGACACAGTCACCTACGCCCCATCAATTAGCGAAGCTACAACATGGGACGATTTTAAACAAAACTTATTAGAATTTTTTAAAGAAATAACACTTGCACAACCCTTAGCCACGTTAGAAGCAGTCTTCCAAGCTAAATGGAAGAAAGAGGAACACGAAGATTTAAAAATTTTTATTACACGAACACATAAACTTGTAGGAGAAGCCCTCCGTGCCGCAGAAAATGCATGTGGCATAGCTTTCACTTCGAAACAAAGAACTCTAATAGTAGCAACAACTATTTACCAAAACCTACCCGAAGCACCTAAAAAAAAGTTTCAGGAGTTTTTAAATGTTGACCAACCTGTAAGTGTAGCCATAATCAAAACACGGGAACATTACCCCGATTTAGCAAACCAGAACTACCGAAAGAGTAGAGAAACCCCCGTACATTACATTCAACAGCAGCAGCCACAACACCAACAGCAACAACAACAACAACAACAACCCTATAAATCGAGGCCAATGCAGGGAACACCACCCCTGAAACAAGCCCCCCCAAACCCAGAATACACGCCCTCCTCCACAGTGTTTTAACTGCGATAGCTTTGGGCACATGATAAGTCAGTGCAATTATCCCTCTTATTGCTCCCACTGTCACGAACATGGTCATCGCCGTGGCGATCGCCAAAAGTGTGCTGATAAAGCCCCTGCAGGGTATAGACCCCACTTTCAGAAACCAAACCACCCACGTTCCCAAACCGTATCCCAAAAATCATCCAATCCCCAGAAACCAGTCCATTCCCAGCCTCAGTCGAACCACCAACCCAACAGATTACGACCACAGGGTCAACCACACTCTTACCCCATGTACAAACCTCAGTACAACCAGCAAGGTCAGCTAGTTCGGTACGTAGAAGTACCCGTGGAGGAATCATTTTCCCCAGAGTACAGTTTTCAAGAATGCCCTCCAGCGTATGGTAATCCCGTTGAATATAACCCAGGTCCCCCCATAGAAGACAATTTGAGCCCTTTTTTAGACCCTGCTTTGGCGGCAGCAGTTCAACCTCCTCCCTCCTAAATTACAGTAATGAACCCAGATACGCACACAAACTCCCTATCAGGATAATAGCCTTAATAGGTGCGGACCTCCTAGATTTAATAATAAATTGTAGCACCGATAATCAAAATTTAACTGCTCTCCTAGATACAGGAGCACACGCGACGTTAATTAAGAAACAATGTGTAGATCAATTACTAGAGAGTACAGATTACAAATATGAAATTAAGGCACCCTCCTGTCAACTCAGAGGAGTTACGGGCACACCCATACCTACATACGGAGGAATTTAGTTATATTTAGAAGTTGGAAACGCGGTATACCCCGCGAAATGTTGTATAGTAGACACAGTCGCCACCTTTCAGACAGACATCCTACTAGGTATGGATTTTTTTTAACCGGAATCAATGGGAGATTTACCCAGCCGGAAAGTTAGTAAAATGTCGAAATAGGACACACCATCTCCGTGAGAATGACAGACAGCTTACTGCTAATAGAATTAGTTCAGTTCAGATTTCCGAAAGAAATAGGAAACCCCCTCCACTTGATAGCCGTTCAAGTGAGCTGGTTGCATCCAGAGGGGACAACCGCTCCAGAAATCAGACCCCAGGGTAATCAGTTCCAGTTGTTGAATCCAGTTGGATCAACACAGTCAGTTTCCAGTCAGTCAGTTTCCAGTCAGCCAACTTCAGTTCCGCCAGCTTCAGTTCCGCCCATAGGGCAAATTTTAGTCGCCGAACCAGAGTCAGATTCACAATTTTTCATATGCCTTACCGAGCATATAACAGTATCATCTTATGAGAAGATTTGTTTCCTAGCAAAAGTAGTCGACAGTCAAGGAAAATTATTAGAGTCAGAGCGTACTCTGATTTACAGAGAAAAGTAATTTCAAAAGAGATGTTCTTATTGCCCAAGGCCTTAGTCAGAGTCAGAATTCAGCTATCCCTATTGTTTGTTTAAACAAAGGAAAAAGCCCTATAGAATTAACTTCAAATCAGAAAATAGGAACTGTTTCCACAGTAGAAGTAGATTCAGATTTCCCCATCAGTATGATAAATCGTGTTTCCAGTTCCTTAGAGTTAAATCCTTCGGTATTAAAAGAAGAATATAGAAATGTCTGGAGCACTCCCTTCAGGAGTCACCAGCTTTACAGGATCCCAAACTAATGGAATCACTTCTCGATTTCCTGATAAGAAATAGAGATGATTGCCCTAAAGGGAGATCCTCTGGGCCGAACTAATTGGTCCCTTTTGAAATCAAGCTGGAACCCAACTCCAAACCCATTTTCATTCCTCCCTATCGGGTTCCACATTCCCAACTAGTCACTATTGAGGAACACATCACCGACATGTGTGGAGCAGGATGTCATTCAGCCTTCAGCTAGTCCCTGGTCCGCTCCTATGATTCTCGTCTCCAAAAAGGACGGAACATCTCGCCCTTGTATAGATTTTAGACGCCTGAACACATTACCATTCCAGACCGTTTCCGATTCCAAACATGCAGGAAACAATTCTGAACGTTGGGAAAGCGAACTTTTTTTCAGCCCTCGATTTAGCATCGGGTTATTGGCAAATGGAGGTCAGTCCCGAATGTCGGGCATTGACTGCTTTCTCCACTAACCGAGACCATTACGAATTCCAGGTTTTACCTTTCGGAGTCCGAAATGGGCCTGCTAATTTCTCTAGGTTGATGAATATAGTCCTTTCCGACCTATTAGGTGTCGAAGCTCTCGTTTATCTTTACGATATTATCGTCTACAGTTCGGACATAAAACATTTTCAACGCCTTCAGAATGTGCTATCACGCTTGAGAAAAGCACACCTTAAACTGAAGCTTGCAAAGTGCAATTTTTTACAAGAATCCCTGGTATACCTAGGATTCCTACTCTCGTCCACAGGAATTAAACCTGATCCAGCCAAACTCGAAGCCCTGGAAAGTACCCTGTACCCAAAACCATCGACGACGCCCGTGCATTTATTGGTTTTGTCGGATTCTATTGGAATTTTATCCCCCAATTTTCAAATATTGCTAAACCCATTACTAATTTGTTCCAGAAAAATTCGAAATTTAACTGGGAATCCGATCACCAACATGCCTTTGAAACTTTAATTAATAAACTAACCTGTCATCCCATCTTACAATATTCTGATTACACAAGACCCTTCATCATAGCCACAGATGCTTTCTCCTATGGACTAGGAGCCGTCTTGTTACAAGACGTAGACGGAGTTGAATTACCCATTGCTTATGCCAGTCAACTTCTCTCTGCACCTCACGGAATTATTCCACTACGGACCGAGAGGCCCTAGCGGTATATTGGGCTTTGAAAAAATTCCGAAATATCGTCATGCTACGATGTAACCATCAAGACTGATCATAAGCCACTCACGTACCTCTTCAAGGACAAGCTACTTGAAGGACGATTGAGTAGATGGGCTCTGTTGATTCAGGACTTTGGCAAAAATCGTATACAAACCGGGAAAACTGCAAGTTATTCCAGACGGATTGTCGAGACTCAAGCCCGACGCCCAAGTGAATAAAATAGGAATTCTTCCTGTGTTCGACTACGAGTGTCTGCAATACTCCCAACAACAGGACCAACACACCCAAAACCTTCGGGCGCGCCTGGAACAAAAGGAACCATCGAAGGTAAAAGAACAGTACAACCTCAAAGATGGGCTCGTACATTTCAGGAACGAAGATGGAAACGACCTCGTGGAGATACCAAAGGATCTCGTCGATATAGCCATTGGACTTTGTCACGACTCACCTTTGTATGGACACATGGGGCCGGATCGCACCATCAAGAGTCTTTTGGAGCGATACCACTTTCCCGAGATGAACAGAAAGGTACAAGAATACATCGCCGAATGTCCGTCGTGTTTAAAGCATAAGGGCAACGTACCATCCACAGCTCCGATGCATAAATATCCAGTATGCCAAAGGCCCTGGCAAAGAACTGGAATGGATATACTGGGACCATTTCCCAAAACATCAAAGGGAAATCAGTACATCATTGTGTTTACGGACCACTTCTCGCGTTACAGCGAAGTAGCCGCCATTCCAGACCAGACCTCGGAAACTGTGGCAAGAGCCCTAGTGGAACGCGTCATCCAAAATCATACCACTCCTTCCATCCTAATCTCGGATAACGCCCTTAGTTTCACTTCCAAACTGTTCGAGTCACTCTGTAACATGTGTAAAATTAAAAATACACACATTGTGGCATACCATCCGCAGGCAAACGGCTTAGTGGAAAGGCACAATCGAAAGATCTTGGAAGCCCTGCGCCACGTTGTCGATGCATCCTCCCGTACATGGGATGATTCCCTTCCCATGGTACAAACAGCCATCAACAATGGCTATAATGTGTCCATCGGGGACACCCCTCATTTCGTCCTCTATCACTACGACAAGCGTCTACCTTTTGATTTGCCCGACCAAACCGACCCGGCAGTTCTAACATCTTCCGAAATGGCAGAAGCAAATCAGCAACTAGCTGAACGATCTTTCAAGATTTTTGACATAATCCGCTATGCCCTCGACCAACGAAACCAACAGATGGAGCAAGAGCAACATAGGCGTCATCCCCGTCAACGGACTATAATCGTCGGTATGCGATGTTATCTGAAGAGCGTGAAACCGCCAGGTGCTCATCGCAAATTATACCCAAAATGGGATGGCCCATATAGGATTATGAAAAACCTCGGAAAAAATCGTTATGAAATCCTCGACCTCCGGGATCATTCCAAACTAAAGATCATTCACGCTGACAATTTGAAGATAGCTTCCGAACAACACCTTCCCAAAAAACAGCTGCCAGGCGTTCGAGCCGCCTATCCTTCAAAAGGTCAAGATATTAACAAATCGGCAGGGATCAAAAAACTGAAGTGGTCACCGCGGGAACCGCTACCCATGACGAAGATTGGTACCTCGTAATACCACCAGTACTCGAGGCAATCTCTGAACAAGAGGAGGCCCCAGAGCCAAGCGTCCCATCGGACCCAGACCCTGGAGAAACCCCTTCGAGAGGATCACTCAGTGGAACTCCACCATCTCCTCCAACTCCACCATCTCCTCTGTCACCACCCTCACCGATTGATGATCGACGCACGGACCCTACATACCGCCCGCAAATGCATCACCCACGTGAACTAGAACCTTCACATAAGAAACGAACCCGCTCAGAATCCGAGCTCAACGGTCGACCCCCATTGCCACCAAAACGAGGCCGACCCCTTCGCCCACAAACACAAGTATCCACACAACCACCCCCAGCTCCGTATAACCTAAGGCGTAGAAATGAATAAAATTGTCCCCCTTATAATTTTCCAAATTATTTACTCTTGTAGCCCTAGCATTAAAATTTCTACCGGAGTTGTTATAGAAAAACTTGCAGAAGGTAAATTTTTGAAAGGGCACGCAGACCTTTATATAAATTTGCAACCCCCTGCTAGAATTAAAATCAATCTCCTTCAGATACAAACCCAATTAAAAACGTTTGAAAGTAAAGTCCAGAATTCTTTCCAAGGAAAAGATCAGATTAGTCGCGTTCTGTTAGAAAATACCCTCGAAAATATTCAAACTACAGCACGCGCCCTATCAGAAATATTAGCCTTACCATGGATACAAACTGAAACTAAAAATTCAGAAAACTTTAACCAAAGAAGTAAAAGGGGACTGATAGATATAGGAGGGAAACTGTTCAAAGGTTTATTCGGATTAGCAACCGAAGAAGATATTAAAAGAATTGAACTTAAATTGAATCTCTTCGCGCGAAATCGACAATATAATGGACACATGTTAGAACAAACTATTAGGTCATTACACGAAAACAATCGCTTCCTCCACTCCCTTTCGGACAGATTCACATACCTTGAATCCATGTTAGCTCAATACAAAGAACACAAAAGATATCTAGAATTAATAGAGATAATGAACCTACAAGTAACCCTAATCGATAAATACTTACAACGAATAACTACGATTCATTCCAAGGTTTTGCGTGCAACCCAGCTAGCCCATGGAAAAATCACTCTTTCCACCCTAATACCATGGGAAATACTTCAGTCCTTGATTCACACCGCCCAGTCACAATTAAAATTATCACCCATATTCCCACTCAACCACACTAATTACCCTCAATTTCTAGAATACACCTGGACTGTACATGGACCACGCCCCTACACATACCTCATAATTATACCATTTTTCGATGTCCTCACTTATGACGTATATAAATTTCACCCTTTCCCAACACCCTACCAAAACAACTCTAATGTCTATCGATTGTATTTACCCACCGTACCACCTTACCTTTTCCTCACCAAAGATCTGTCAGCTTATTCTATGATGTCAGATAGCGACGTCCGGCATTGCCGATTCCCGCAACCAAATAAACAACTCGTCTGCCCTCCACTCAAACCAGTTATTCTTCCAACTACTAGGTCTTGCTTTATCGACTTAATTCGTGACCGGCATGCCCCGGTATGTTCATTTAAAAAATTTCATTCCCCTAAAACCATCCAACTACGAATTGGACCAGACATCTGGGTTTCTTCGCGAACAGGACTGCCGCTACTCTCGAGTGTCCATCGAATTATTCCCTCATCACAATCCCTATGGTTATTCGGCTACCAATTGGTTGCTCCTTGCGTTCAAAAGCCCTCCAAATATACAACCCGTACAAGGTTACCCTTAATAACTCATACCCATTCCCGTCGCAAATTAAATTTAAACCCGTCATAGAGATCTTAAATCTCTCCATAAAACCTGTAACCATCCTACCCGAACTACATGCCCCTGAATGGAATGATCAATTGAGCCGGTTTAAAATTTCGGATGATAACCAAAATAACCTCTTACAAATACTACAACCGGTAACCATTTTCTCAACATCTGCCGTTAGTATCATTATTGTATGTGCTATTATCCTCGGTATATTTGTGGTGAAAAGATCATTCTGGGAACAAAGAAAACCAAGTGACACGGAACATGAAACTATTTATGCACGACCAAGAGTGCGTACCCAGACCACGTGAACTAGACTTAACCACCCGACTTATGTTGTATATAAAATCTGTATTATAAAACCCATAGTTATCATCTAGTTAGCATTAGTTAGGATGTTACATTATTATATTAATATCATTCTAGAGGGAGAGCCCTGTAAAAATGAACCATAAATAATTCCCATATTCCTATACTATCTTATTCTTCATGTAATTCTTGTATTCATTTATATAGTTCTTGTATCCATTTTAGAAAAAAGTATCCATTTTAAAAATTCATGTGTTATATGGTTCATGTATTTATATAATCCTGTATATTCTTATATATTTAACTTTATATAATGCCTATACTCATATGTATGTACGTGTGTGTATTCATTTTTACATAAGGACCAAAATCGCCCAACGCGAGTTTGGATAAAATTTTTGATTTGCTTTCTACTTTGCCAAATAATTGGTGACCTGTTGTTTTTTAAAATCTCATAATCATTTTTTTAGATTTCGCTTAATAAGGAATCCTGCTTAAGCTTTGCAATGTTCATATTTTGTATACATTCTCTTTCGTTATAAAAGATGAGATCATGTCTTGCCTAAGCATTAAAATTGTACATCTTAAACCTTAAAATTTTACTCATATGCATATTTTAGTGTAAAGATGCATAGTCCGATTTCCACTTTTAGTTAACTTGGCAGATCATGATAACATCAGATCTGAAAAGTCGCGGTTTAAGATAAAAATATGGTTTCGTCTTCAAATATTTTGTTTACTCGTTCAAGCCTTACCACAGCTGAAAATTTACTTTATTTTCGAATATTGTGCAAAAATAATACAGCCTTTTTAGCATTTAATAATAATGATGTTAGCAGTTTTTGGGTATATAAACCCCAGTAAAAATCTTCCATTGTCATTCAGAAGCTAATTCAGAGGCTGAGCACTACCTGTACATTTTAGCAGTAAATTACAGTAAAAGATAGTTTTTATCTTATCCTTCGAGCCTTGCTCTCTTCAGAAGAACTTAGTCATTAAACTTTCCGGATACGCTATAAGAAGAGTCCGGAACCTTCAGCATTTTTAGTAAGTCTATCAGAGTCCTCCGAGCCACTATAGAAGAACTCGGAGAGTAATATAGAAGAAAACTACTGCAAGTCACACATCCGTTGCTGCCACCTAACTAGAACCCCCGTCGACTTCGAACCAACCCGGGCCATAGACGGAGGGGTTAACATATATACCTTACCTTATGAACCTTATGTTGTTTCGTGTGTTGGTCTCTCTTCACACGGAGGTCAAGCTGGTGGCCCCGCCTCTAGGTCTGGCCTGGTGGAGGAGCGAGTTACTTTCTTGCGCTCTCCACCGTACATAGCCAGGCACGCCCGGCTCATCTGGTACTGTCCTGAGCCAGGCATCCAGTCTTTTCTTGAAGACTTCAACTTTGACCCCCGTTACGTTTCTGAGGTCCTTAGGAAGCTGGTTGAAAAGTCTTGGCCCCCTGACAACCAAGCTATTTTCCTTCAGGGTTGAGGAGGTCCCTTGTCGTGCTTTTAATTTGGGAACACTACACATTCTGCCTTTCCTATTTTCCAGTGTTGTTTGAATGGTAATTGGGTTTATTTTTAGGTTTGGTACCAGTTTTTCGATCATTTTCCATATGTAGATTATGATGTACCTCTCTCTTCTTCTTTCCAGTGAGTACAGATTTAGTTTACGTAGTCTTTCCCAGTAGTTGAGTTCTTTGCAGCCATCAATCTTGGCTGTGAAATGCCTTTGCGTTTCTTCTAGTTTATTAGTTTCTTCCTTTTTATATGGGGACGTCAAAACTGAGCAGTATTCAAGTTTTGGTATAGTCAGTGTTTTTAGCAGGGGAATCATTACTGTCCTGTCCCTTCTCTTGAACGTTCTTAGAACCTGTCCGGCGACTCTTTTTGCTTTATTTATCGCTATCTGATTTTGTGTTTCGAATTTCGCATCATCTGTCATTATTATCCCGAGATCAATCGCTTTCATGCTTCTCTGAATTTCCTGTCTATCTGAAGCATAATATGCAGTCTGTTTAAGTTCTTCTTTTCTACCATATCTCAAGAGCTGAAATTTCTCGGCGTTGAATGACATGTTGTTGTCTTCTGACCATTTGTATATTTTGTTCGTGTCCCTCTGCAAGGCCTCCACGTCATGTACATCGCTGATTTTTCTGCTGATCTTTGTATCGTCTGCAAAGGATGTTACTATACTAGTGCTGTTTACTCCGCTGTCTATGTCTGTTAGCATGATAATGAACAGGAGTGGGGCCAGTACTGTCCCTTGTGGTACTGAGCTGCGTACTTCCGATTCTGATGATGATATACCTTAAATTTTGACGACCTGCAGACGATCACTAAGGAAATTGTAGATCCATTTTCCCACTTTGCCTGTTATTCATGTCTTTAATTTTATGTCCTATTATACCATGGTCACATTTATCGAAAGCTTTAGCAAAATCTGTGTATATAACATCGTAGTTGTCATTGCCTTCCAATGCATCTAGGATATTGTTGTAGTGCTCTATTAGTTGTGATAGGCATATATATATATATATATATATATATATATATATATATATATACATATATATATATACATATATATATATACACACACATATTTTACAATCAGCGAAACTATTATTATTGTACATATGACACACACACACATAATAAAGTACAGCTTCACCGAATTGGTGTTTTCTTAATATGTTAGCCATTTGCGTATTTTGGAGGCAGTGGAGAACGTTCATAGATTCCCTATTATCACCAGTGTTGGGCACTAAAGCGTTAATCCGATAACAGTTAATTAACGAAGTTAACTTTTTTTAACGGACTATTAACGGAAGTTAATTTCCATTTATCGTTATCGGACCAGTTAACTTCCGATAACTCGATATTTAGTCTGTTAAAGTCCGCTAACACGTTAACTGCGAGGAGTCATTCACGGAAGATCACCGCTCCGCGAATGAATTCAAACCGCCATAACTTCAGTCTGCCAATTCCGTCCTCTGCCGCAGTGGAACGGCTCTTCTCTCTCGGCAAGGACATCCTGAGGCCCAAGAGGTCAAGACTGGCAGTTGGGCCTAACTTTGAGAAGTTGGTCTTTCTGAAGGGCAACCAGCACATTGTGTCATAGTCTTTAATAAATGTGCCTAAAATTTAATTTTACCTTTCAGTTCCCGCCATAATAATTCTCTAATAAATTAAAATTTAGTTAATGGTTAGTGGTTACAAGGGTTTCAAAACATGTAATCAGTACATTTTTTATTAAAAATAAAAAAAAAAGTTATTAAGCAAAAAAAGTTGCAAAACTTGATAAAAATACAGTTAAATCAGTCCGGAATACATCGATGCCGAATTGGAAAAAATCAACGGTATTGGAAGTGATCTGTGTTACCCATACCTATTTATTGTTGGATTTTGCATAAATAAACATTTTCTATGGGTTTTAAAGCTTTTTCCTTGATTTTTTTAAATGTTAGTAAGAAATAGTTATCGTTAACGGATTACGTTAACTTCCGTTAACTTTGTAGTAAAATTATCGGATTATCGTCATCGGAGTTAAAATTGGGGTTAACGAATTATCGTTATCGAAGTTAACTTTTTGGTTAACGGTGCCCACCACTGATTATCACACACACACACACACACACACACACACACACACACACACACACACACACATTCTTCATGATATTCAAATATCTATAGGCGTTATAACATCATTACGAATGAAAGATTCTAAAAAATAAATTAGTAGAAATACTGTAATCCCCAAACCTTCCATAGAGCATCCCCCATTTCTGAAACCCAACGTAATAATTAGTGTTTAGTTAATATTATGAAGCATGCAGAGATGGGCAGTATCTTGTATCTTAAGATAAAAAGTATCTTAAGATACAAGATACGTATCTGAGATACGTATCTTAGATACTTTATTTTTGGAGGATCTTGAGAAGTATCTAAGATACATTTTGTCATGTAGCTTGTATCCCGGGATACACTTTCAAAGATACTTCCATAAGATACTTTTAAATAGAGACGCTAATAACTACATGAAATATGATCATATCTGACGCACGTTGAAGCAGGCCGGCGATTGCTGTTACATGTTTGTACATGAATACTACCGTTGCGCTGCGCGCACAGTCTCGGCACAGACGTACTCAGGTTTCATCTTGTATCCCGCGGTTTTAACATGTTTTAACATGATTAAAAATCAGGAATTATACATATATTTGCTTATTCCTGCAAATATATTTATTATGAGGAAAACTTTATTTTTTCTTCGTGAGTAGGTAACTGAGCATACCTGTATTAACAATTTATTTGAAATACATAAATTGAAAAGTGTGGTTTATTTTATTTTTCCATACCTAAACATTTTCAGGATTATTTATACATATTTACTTTGTGCTTTCCTTTTAGTTATATCACTATATGAATACTGAGATATGAAGTACCATTGATTTGGCATTTATTTATATCCAGAAAATATAATAATAAACAATTGAATGAGACAACTCGTGCGCTCATGGCTCACCAGGTGAAACTAAACTGAAATAATTATTCTTTCAAAAGTATCTTGTATCTTAAAAATGTATCTTGTATCTGTAACTTGTATCTGTATCTTGAAGATACAGTTTTTCGAGTATCTTGTATCTGTATCTCAGATACATTTTTGTTGGGTATCTTGTATCTGTATCTCAGATACAATTTCCAAGTATCTTGCCCATCTCTGGAAGCATGCACGATACAATATACCAATATAAGTCCCGAACTTTGTATGTGTAGGCCTAAATAAGAAGAATTTTAGCCCAGATCATCAAATATGATCGTACACATTAATAATAAAGTTAAATTAACATTCTAAATTCGTTAATATAAACGTATCTGTCTCATATTCAGATGTTCTCTAATGTAATATGAAACGACGTTGAAATATTAACCTAAAAGTATGAGAAGTTAATCAAATAAAATAGCTCGTCCAGAAAGAACAGGAACCGTGGACGCGCATTCAAATACCTACGTTGCATTACGCAATCACAGACATAGCATATGCTTTATGAATGTATGTCTGTGCAATAATAAGATGTGGGTTTATTTATTATTGTGTCATGTAATTAGCTCAACCTCCTTTGTAACAGTTAAGTTCATTAGTGGAGAGAACATACAGTTTCATGTGGGATTCGAACCACGGTCGCTACATAATGTATACACACAGAACGGTCCCCCATCCAATTACCGTTCAGACTCAATGTCGCTTAACTTCTCGGATCGCACGGAAGCGGTCTTACGAAATTGGCCACGATGTAATCCTTAGGGTTTTTAAACCCTCCTTGGTAATAGCAAAGGTCACGTGACCTGGAACCTACAGCTTCACGTGGAATTCGAAAGTGGAATTCGAAACACGGTCAACCCACCCAATTAATAATCATGACTAAAGTAGCCTAACCAAATATATATAATTATATATATATATATATATATATATATATATATATATATAGAGAGAGAGAGAGAGAGAGAGAGAGAGAGAGAGAGAGAGAGAGAGAGAGAGAGAGAGAGAGAGAGAATTTGCTGAAGCCTACAGAAATTAGGCTATAGGTATGCCAATCCTACTCTAAAAAAGTCAGGGATTTCGCGGGTGAAGGTTACAAAGCAACTCTCCGTAACGTTCACTTGTAGCTTCTTTATAAACTTCCAGAAACTCCTTACGCTGATTCGGGAACATTTCATTGGCTCACTAACTAGGATTAGTACATAAGATGTTACCAGACGTCATTATTGAAAGTATGACAACACCTACAAATTATTTACCAGAGGCAACGGTGTCCTTACGCAACATTTATTCGTATTTATTGCCCCCATGATATGCCAATTAAAAAAGAGACTTTTAAAACACCTAGCGCTCCAAAAGTTCACCCTTAATACAATTTATGAAAAACTCTCATTCGATTTCATTGAATTTAGGTTTAAAAATACGTGCTAATTAATGTTCGACGTTGATATCCAGACAAATAAATAAGTTTTAATTACAAATAAGGGTTTATTCAGACACACGTCTAAATTATAACATAATTATGCCATTTAATTTAATTACTAGGGGCACTCACTATATTTTGCCCCAGCCTTTTTTCTTAGCTAAATAATAGGCCATGGGCTGAAAAATCTTTTGGGGCGTATGTTTGAACGTTCTGCGCTTAACATAACCGGATTTTTCCAGTTTGAACCTCCAATCCTTGTATAAAACTTCTTTTAAACACGGACAGTTAACGTAGTTTCGAAAATGGTGTCTGACAGTGATGTGCGTCGTAAACAGAGAGCTGTTATCGAGTTCTTAACCTCAGGGAAGGAAACAGTTGAAAATATTCACAAACATCTACAAAACGTTTACGGAGATGCTGTTGTTGATCGAAGCACAGTTGGACGCTCGTCTAAACGTGTGAGATCATCGGAGAGAGGGAGAGCCAGCCTCGATGATGAGCCACGTAGCGGTCGCCCGGCATCGGCTGTCACATCTCACTCTGAGCAACGTGAAGGAAGTGAAGGAAGTGTGAATACGATAATTCAGCAACTGGGATATTCAAAAGTGTGTTCACGGTTTGTCCTCGCGAACTGACTGAAGATCACTAAGCCCAAAGAAAAGGAACTGCTTCTGAGTTGTTGGTTCGATACGAGACAGAAGGGGATGACTTTCTTTCACGAATTGTGACTGGGGATGAGACTTGGGTACACCACTTTGAAACTGAAACAAAACGCCAATGTATGGGTGGCATCACGCAGACTCTCCAGGCAAGAAAAAGTTCAAAGTGGCTCCCTCTGCAGGAAAGGTTATGGCCACCATCTTCTTGGACATGAAAGGGATGATTCTGGTGGACATTATGAAGAAAGGACAAACAATCAACTCGGAGGCATATATTGCTACCCTACAGAGACTCCGAGAGGTATAAACGAGTTCGACTGGAGAGAAAACTGGAAGACGTCCTTCTTTTGCACGATAACGCAATACCACACAACAGTTTGCAAACAAGAGAGGCCATCACAAAATGCGCTTGACTGTGTTACCCCACCCTCCATTCAGCCTGGATCTGGCACCTTCAGACTTCCATTTGTTTGGGCCACTGAAGGATACTATTCGTGGAAGAAAGTGTCAGAGTGACGATGAGGTTATTGAGGAGGTTAAGAGGTGGCTCCAGCGGAACCCAGCGGACTTTTACCAGCAAGGAATAAAGGCCCTTGTTTCGAGGTGGAGGAAAGCCGTAGAAAAGGATGGAGACTACGTGGAAAAATAAAAACTTGTAAAAAGGTATGTAACTACTTGTGTACAAAATTTATGGAACTTACAAGGAAACTTGGAACGGAAAAAAAAAGGTGGGGCAAAATATATTGAGTGGCCCTTGTATAAACCGTCTAGACCTATAGTTTAACGCGAAAAACGAACCACGACCCATCACCTTAACCACTAGACACCCAGGATACCCGCTTATCTATCAACCACTTGTGTGGAAGGATGAACAGCAGAGTTTGCAGCGGATCGCAGTTGAAACGGTCTATGTACATCCTTCTAAAGGCTTGGAAACATACTCTAAGCACGCGCATTAATTTTCACACTTATTTATTTTTAAGCTGGTCAAAAAATGTTTAATTTTATTTCGTACGCTTATACATATTATACACCTCCATTAAATACGATGCCTATTTCATCGTTTAAATTAAGAAAGTGGTTACTAAGTAGCCCTATAATAGGACGTGTTTTTTGCAGTTCTCCGCATCTTAAAAGGAGAAAGTTTTGAAATTAAGATAGCATTAGTGATAGTTTATTAGAGCGAGTGGTGGTTTATTAATATAGGTAGTCCCTATTCTTACTCATATTATGCCTATAGCATATAATAAAAGGACTGTCTTTCTTCATGATTCGACCGAATGAGCAAATCGGTCGGAAACTAACCAAAGTGTTATATATAAATACAGGGTGTCCCATAAGTCCAGCATCATAGGAGAAATTCATATTTTCTATTTCTACAAACCATAATTCATATTTTTCTCTTTCTACAGGCCATAATGTCTTTGAGCAAGGAAGAACGAATCCAGATAATTCTACTCATAGGAAATCGGAGTCAAAGAGAGGCCGCTGCTGAATTTAACAGACTGCGTCCAGACCGCGAGCCAATAACACAGAGTTGTGTTAGCAGACTTGTTGCAAAGTTTAAGGAAACAGGATCCACAGAAGATAAACCACGCAGTGGACCTTCAAGGAGGTCCACTGACGATGATACAGCGACTGCTATCCTGACTCATTTTAACAGAAGTCCCAATAAGTCTCTTCGGCGACTGTCCGCCGAGACAGGAGTGTCGAAAAGTAGCATCCATCGCATTCTTCAGGGTCACAAATGGCATCCATATAAACTGCAGATCCTACAGAAATTAAGCGAAGATGATCCCGACCGGCGGATGGAATTTGTGAATGGGCTACGGAACAATATGCTCGGGATGCCAATTTCCCGTCCTCCATTCTGTTCAGTGACGAGGCTGTTTTTTTATGGAAATGGTGAGGTAAATCGACAGAACACCCGCTACTGGTCTCAAAACAACCCTCACTGGTATACCTCTTCAGAGGAACAAGGTGCATCTCGGGCGATGGTATGGTGTGGCATTTGGAAGGATCGCATCATAGGCCCCCTCTTTTTCGATGAACATGTCACTGGAGGCACCTACTTACTTATGTTCAAGGAAGAAGCATTTCCCAGTGTCTTGAACGAAGAAGGAAATTTCCCAACATGGTTCCAGCAAGACGGCGCTCCTGCACATTACAGCACCCAAGTAAGGCAATACCTGTACCAACAAATCCCTGGTCATTGGATAGGACGGCGAGGGCCTGTGGAATGGCCAGCTAGAAGCCCGGATCTCACGCCACTAGATTTTTATCTCTGGGGCCACTTGAAAGCGCTGGTATACGCAGAGAAAGTTAGGAGTGTTGAACATTTGCGGCAGCGCATTATTGGGGCATGTAACACCATTACTCCTGACATCATTCACCGTGTGCTTGCTGAATGGCATAATTATGTTATAATTTAGACGTGTGTCTGAATAAACCCTTATTTATAATTAAAACTTATTTATTTGTCTGGATATCAACGTCGAACATTAATTAGCACGTATTTTAAACCTAAATTCAATGAAAATCGAATGAGAGTTTTCCATAAATTGTATTAAGGGTGAACTTTTGGAGCGCTAGGTGTTTTAAAAGTCTCTTTGTAATTAGCATATCATAGGGGCAATAATATGAATAAATATTGCGGAAGAATACTGTTGCCTCTGGTAAATAATATTCTAGGTGGTGTCATACTTTCAATAATGACTATCTGGTAACACCTTATGTACTAATCCAGGTTAGCGAGCCAATGAAATGTTCCCGAATCATAAGGAGTTTTTGGAAGTTTATAAAGAAGCAACAAGTGAACGTTACGGGTATTTGCTTTGTGACCTTCACCCGCGAAATCCCTGACTTTTTTAGAGTAGGATTGACTTACCTATAGCCTAATTTCTGTAGGCTTGAGCAGATTCTCTCTCTCTTTATATATATATATATATATATATATATAAATGATGCAAATCCACAAGGAAAAAGAAAAACGATTCCAAGGCCTTTCGTATATTCAGAGCTACACCTCGTCAGGGAATGAAGAGAGAAGGCAAGATGCCCATAAATGGTGACAGGACAATTGCGTCCCGGACAATTGCGCACTTCCCCAACTACTATATGAATTTATTTATTAGAGAAGTGAATAGAAAGTTAATTGTGACTTCACCTACGCAATTGTCCAGGGACGCCAATGACGAGGGACGAGTATGTTTGTTATTGTAATTTTGTATGGGATATAATGCCCGGTTAGATTATTGAATGCCCAGTTAGGTCAACTGTATGCCCTTGACGATTGGTTAGGTTAAGTTGTGATATTTTCGTTAAAACTAACGAAACTAACTTTATCTTAAGTGGACGTAACCCATAAAATTTGACAACGATGTTGCTGATGATGGATAAAGTTTTAGAGAACAGTTTCGAACAGAACTTATGAACATATAACAAGTTTAATAGGTTAAAATGAAAAGTATATTTGAAATTCCGATACTAACTTTCTATTCACTTCTCTAATAAATAAACTTCATATAGTGTTGGAGAAGTGCGCAATTGTCCGGGACGCAATTGTACGGGACGCAATTGTCCAGGGACGCCAATGACCGGGACGCATTTGCCCTGGACGCACTTGACCAGGACGCAATTGCCCTAGAACCCCCATAAATATATACAACGTAGCGGAAAC
>JAJOZX010020441.1:5000-22500 GCA_023014485.1 Bathynomus jamesi
CACAACTCAAACACAAGACTTCTTCAAGTGTTTGAAAATAGAAATTCCCAAGAAACTTGAAGACATTGAGGAGCACCGTAATCGGGTCATGGCAGTCAAAGTAATCAACGACTGTGCTGAACGAGGAGTCAAACTGGCTACAGAGTTTAATGAGAAGCTCACAAAGAGTGAGGAAGAGAGACAACTGGCCTTTCAAATCATTGAAAATCAGAGAAAGGAGGTCCCTCAGCCACTGAAATCCCTATATTCTTAATCAATATATGTCTTAAATAGAATTTAAGTCGCTTTGTTTTAAAACATATTTTTCGTTCAGTCTTATATTTGCTCTAATTATCCATTAATGTAAAAGAAGTGCCATCTGAGGGGTGCCTTTTTATCATTCAAATAAAATGATATTTTGTCTATTTGTTTTTCTTCCTTTATATAAAAAAATAAAAGTGTGTGCGTTTATCAAAATTCAATTTGAAAAATTACCATATAATCGTGAAACGGTCTAATTATATATATTATTATATATGTATATATATATATATATATGTGTATATATATGTATATATATATATATATGTATATATATATATGTATATATATATATATGTATATATATATGTATATATATATGTATATATATATATAATATATATATAATGTATATATATATATATATATATATTATATATATATATATATATATATATATATATATATATATATGTATTATATATATGTATATATATATATATATGTATATATATATATATATATATATATATATACATATATATATATATTATATATATATATATATATATATATATATATATATATATTATAGATATATATATATATATATATATATATTTATATATATAATATATTATATATATATATATTATATATATATATATATATATATATATATATATATATATATATATATATATATAATATATATATATATATATATATATATATATATATTATACATATTATATATATATATATATATATATATATATATATATATATATATATATGTGTATATATTATATATATATGTATATATATATAGTATATATATATATATATATATATATATATATATATATATATGTATATATATATATATATATATATATGTATACATATATATGTAAAAAGTGAACAATGAACAATTCCTACACCATCATTATATGGATTCATTGTCTTCATGCAGAACTTATGTTCATATAGTTTTATGTTGAATGTTCATTTTTACATAAGAAACCAAAATCGCCTAAGCGAGTTTTTGGGTAGAATTTCGATTTATACTTCTTTATTCATTACTGTATTTCCCTAATTCATCTTAATTCATGTTCTTTCTTGACCGCTATCCTTTATTAATTTTATTACTTATTCATTCATCTACCTATTGTGTACTTATGCCCTATCAACTTATCAGTCTATTTTTACTCGTGTCAATCTATGAAACGCAAAACTTTTGCCTTCGTTCGAAAACGTTCTCGTATTATATTTTTTTCATTTTTAAAGTTAAGTGCGTTCACCCCTAAGATATTCATAAATGCTTGGTAAGTTATTCTCGAATTCAGCTGACAGACAGAATCGAGCGCTTCAAAGATAAAATACCTCCGATAGCATATTATTTCGTAAATAAATTATCTCGTAAGTGCAATGTACTTTGTATTATATTTCTAAACATCTTAATTGTCTATTAATATGAAACACTAAAAACAAAAGTTATAGTAACTGTTTAATTATAATTAACTGTAATACTTTTAATTTAATATAATGTAATGTACTTTAATGAAACTACTTAATGATGTAATGTACTAAATGACGTAGTCAATGTACTTTAATGAAATTGCAGTTAACGATTATAAATGAATTGGTAATTATAATCATAGTTACAGTAGACCAAAATTACAATATACTCAATGTCCGACCCAACATTATGCCTCCATAAGGAATGTAGAATCGGCGATACTGTTATGATGTATTTTTATTATTATTTTTCCGTTGTGATAAATTTTGATGTGCTTTCTACTTTGCCAAATAATTGATGACCTGTTGTTTTTTTAAAATCTTATAATAATTTTTTTTAGATTTAGCTTAATAATGAATCCTGAGTAACTTTTGCCATGTCATGTTTTGTATACATTCTTCGTTATAAAAGATGAAGTCATCTCTTGCCTAAGCATTTAATTGTAAATCTTAAACCTTTAATTTTTACTCATATGCATATTTTAGTGTAAAGATGCATAGTTCAATTTCCACTTTTAGTTAACTTGGCAGATCATGATAACATCAGATCTGAAAATACGCAGTTTAAGATAAAAATATGGCTTCATCTTCAAATATCTTGTTTATTCGTTTAAACCTTACACAGCTAAAAGATTTACTTTATTTTCAAATATTGTGCAAAAATAATACAGCCTCTTCAACATTTAATAATGATGATGTTAGTAGAATTGGGGTATATAAAGCCCACCAATTTCTTCCATGTTTATTCTGATACCAACTACGAGGCTGAGCATTACCTGTAACAGTTTAGAAGTAAAACACAGTAAGAACAAGTCTTTATCTTCTCCTTCGAGCCGTGCTCTCTTCAGAAAACTTAGTCATTAGAATCTCCCGATAAGCTACAAGAAGAATCGGAGAGAAACCTCAAAGAATTTAATAAGCCTCTCAGAATCCTCCGAGCCACTAAAGAAGAACTCGGAGAGTAGTATAGAAGAAACTACTGCAAGTAACAGATCCGTTGCTGCCTCCTAACCAGAACCCCCGTCGACTTCGAACCAACCCAGGGCCATAGACGGAGGGGTTAACATATATATGTATATATATATATATATATGTATATATATATATATATATATGTATATATATATAATATATATATATGTATATAATATATATATATATGTATGTATATATATATATATATATATATATATATATATATTATGTATATATGTATATGTATATATATATATGTATATATGTATATGTATATATATATGTATATGTATATGTATATATATGTGTATATGATATATATATATATGTAGATGTATATATATATATATATATATATAATATATATATATATATATATGTATATATATATATATATATGTATATATATGGGCCGCAACCCCAATACTCCCAAATCCAGCGGCCCAACCAATAACACCAAACAGGAACCGACATCGACCAGGAAACGACCATCATTTAAGGAAATCGAACACGAAGATTAGAAGAAACCCGGTAAATGTATTATACACAAATATACAAGGCCTCTATACGGACCATGCAGACTGCAAATTACAATACTTGCAAAATTTAGCTACGGAAACCAGCATAGATATCATAGGCCTAACGGAAACACACTTACATAAGTGCGAAAAAGGCTGTGAAAACTGCATCGAGAATACTGAAATAGCATTGCTGGACTACAACATATACAGAGCAGATAGAGTGGCTAGACGAGGAGGAGGGTGTTGTATCTACGTGAAAAACACTTACACATGTGAAGTGAGGGTAAAGAAATCAAACAGCACAGTTGAAGTTATTATATTAGAAGTAAAAGAACTGAACCTAACCATTATGAACATCTACAGACCACCAAACACCACAAAAAGTGAATTCCAATTTGCTACAAATGAAATAGAAAACATATTAAAATTACTTGAAACTCCAGCAACAAATATTCTTATTTTCGGAGATTTTAATTTCCCATTCATATCATGGAAGAAAAATGACGAAGTTATATATGTTGAGAAGTTTCATGGCAACATTACTAAAGATGACAGAACCCAAGCAACAATGCTATTAGATATTATGGAACATTACGCCCTTACCCAGGAAATCTGTGAAGCCACGAGAAAGGAGAACGTTTTGGATTTAATGTGGACAAATAACAACGAGATAATAATAAATAAAAAAGTAACGCGCACAAAGTTCTCCGACCATAACCTCATCGATATACAATTGAAGTTAGCACCCAGAGGTCCGAAAACGCATCCCAGAGAGGCAGATGGAATATTTGAAGGCTTAAACATAAATTCAAAGAAAGTAAATTGGGAAAACGTAAATAAAGATTTAAAGGAGCTAAATTGGGAATTGCTACTACACGAGAAGACTCCACAAGAAATACTATGTATAATAGAGACGGAAACCAAACCTATAATACTGAAACATATTCCAGAGAGACAGGAAAGAAAACGTAGCAAGCTCGATAGGAAAATCAGGACTCTATTCAGGCAACGAAGACAAACCGTAAAACATCTCCACAGATGCAGAACTGATGCAAAGAGACTCAAACTAGAGAGGAAACTTGGCGAAATAGAAATGGACCTAAAGCAAACATTCATACATAAGACAAACGAGGAGGAAAACAAGGTAGTAGAAAACATAAAAAAAACCCAAAATACTTCAACACTTTTGCGAAAAGGAAAATGCAGTGTAAAGAGAGTATTGGACCGTTCATAGACGGGGAGGCCGAATACACAAATGACCCGAAAGAAATAAGTGAACTGCTTAGGGAGCAATTTAAATCTGTGTTTAGCACCCCTAAGTCCGAGATGGAAGTGGAAAACCCAGACGAGTTTTTCGACATTGAAACAGATCAACCAAAAAAATCCCGGCACAAACTTATTAATGGACTTCGAGTTCACGGAAGGAGATGTAATTACGGCCTTATCACAGATGCGAGACAATTCAGCGCCAGGGCCAGACACATGGAGTGCCACATTTCTGAAGAAATGCAAAGAGAGTATTGCAAAACCGCTATACTTACTATGGAGGAAATCACTCGAAACAGGATGAATTCCACTCCCCTTAAAGAACGCTAATATTGCCCCCCTATTTAAAGGTGGTAACAGAGCAATGCCCAAAAATTATCGGCCAGTGGCTCTCACCTCACACCTTATAAAGTGTTTTGAACGCATAATTAGAGCCAAAATTACCTACTACCTACAAGAAAAAGACTTATACAACCCAAATCAACATGGCTTCAGGGCGGGTAGATCATGCCTGTCACAGCTACTAGACCACCAGGAGAAAATATTAGGAACATTGTATCGAGGACAAAACATTGATGTAATATATACTGATTTTGCTAAAGCCTTCGATAAATGTGACCATGGAATCATAGCACACAAACTTAAGGATACAGGAATTACTGGAAAGCTAGGAAGGTGGATATTTAATTTCTTGACGCAAAGAACGCAAAGAGTGGTGGTAAACGGAGTTAAATCGGAAGTCTCGGAAGTCGTGAGCTCTGTCCCACAAGGGACAGTATTAGCTCCCTTGCTGTTCATAATAATGATTGCAGATATTGATGCAGATATTAAGGACAGTATTGTATCATGCTTCGCAGATGACACGAAGATATGTAAGGAAATATTGAACGAAGATGACATAAGAAAACTACAAAACGACATTGAAACATTATTCCAGTGGGCAGAAGACAACAATATGAAGTTCAACGAAGAAAAATTCCAACTTCTAAGATATGGTAATAATAAAGAGCTACAGAAAAAAGGGTACAAAACTCCGCAAGCCAAACAGATAACACCAAATCCACAAGTCAGGGATCTTGGAGTAATAATGTCGTCGGATGCAGAATTCAGAGAGCACTATAAAATCAAAATCACAACGGCTAGAAAAATAATGGGAATCATCTGGAGGAGCTTCCGCAGCAGAAAAGCAAACATCATGCTCAAATTATGGAAGAGTCTAGTCCTACCAAAAATTGAGTATTGCTCAGTACTCACCAGCCCACACAGGAAAAGAGACATTGCGAGCATTGAAGCTATACAAAGGACTTTTACGTCTAAGATAGAGGAAACGGAAGGTGAAGACTACTGGTCTCGACTACAATCCCTGGAACTCTACTCTCTTGAAAGAAGGCGATTGCGGTACACAATAATATACATATGGAACATACTTGAGGGCTCTGTCCCTAACCTCAGAAATGAAATAGAAACAAACTGGAATGAGAGAAGAGGCAGATTTTGTACGGTCCCAGCTGCGGTGGGACAAGGAGCCATGAAAACGAGGATGGAAAATACCCTCAGAATACGGGGCCCAAAGCTTTTCAATGTCCTTCCAAAAGAAGTGAGGAATCAATCTCCAGCACACCAACCTGAATAACTTCAAGAACCAGCTGGACAGATTCTTTTGCAAAGTCCCTGACCAGCCATGCGTGGCTGGCTACGAGGGCAGGAGGCGATCAGAGAGCAATTCCCTGCTTCACCAAGTCCCGCAAATGAGGCGGGATGCTGCAGAGGGGTCGACCGCAGGTCGATCCTGAACCGTCGTTCAAACTCAACAAAAGTATGTATATATATATATATATATATATATATATATATATATATATATATATATATATATATATGTATATATATACTGTATATATATATATATATATATATATATATATATATATATATATATATATATATGTATGTATATATATATATATGTATATATATGTTAACCCCCCCTTTATGGCCCTTTGTCGGTTCGGAATCGACGGGGGTTCTAGTTAGGAGGCAAGCAACGGATGTTTCTTCTTTATACTTTTCTATAATTCTTTTCGGTCGCCTTAAATGGTGGGTCGCCACTCTGTTAAACCCGTGGCTACAGACTCGCCAGACTGTTATGCCAATATCTTCTATGGTGCTTGGGTTGTCTCTTTCTCTCGCTTATTAATTCTTCTCTTTTTATAATTCTCTGATCCTTTCTCTTATACTAAAATTATCGACTTTTCTTTCATAACTTGTCGACTTGACTAAGTTCTGAAGAGAGCACGGCTCGAAGGAAAAGATAAAAACTTTCTCTTACATTTAGTTTACTTCTAAAAATGTACAGTTAGTGCTCTGAATTTACAAGGGTAGAGGTTCGACCTCTTTCGACCATGGCTCAGGCCGGAATCTAAAAATATATTAAGGAGGCAAGGGGCCTCTGCCCCCTCCTAATGAGGTGCTAATATGAAGTCTAATGGAGAAGTGCCTTAAATGAAGTGGTAATCTGAAGAAGTGTATTTTTACAAATATACGTATAATATAACTTAAATGTTTGGGGGAGAACAGTTGAAGGTTAAATTTCCCCTTTTTAAACACATGATCAGATGTTTTAAAAGATTGCAAATTTCAAATTAAAAAATAAAATAAAAAATAATTTGTATTTTTTCGCCGAGTCTTCATTTATGAAGGCGATATCATTTCGTAATAGTACATAAGTACAATTTTGAGTACATGACTGAGTACGTATTAATTTTGGTTCATTACAATTACGATTACAATTATGGATTACAATTACCAATTAATTCATATTCACTTGTTGTTTAATTACACTTCCATTTTGAAGTACATTCTTACATGATAAATTAAATCATTACATTTAATTACAGTTTCACAGAAGTACATTACAAGTTATTGTTAATTACAGTTTCATTAAAGTACATTACAAGTTATTGTTAATTTAAAGTATTACAGTTAATTACAATTAAACAGTTACTATAACTTTGTCTTGTTTTTACAGTGTTTCATATTAATAGACAATTAAGATGTTAGAAATATAATACAAAGTACATGGGCACATAACACACATGATATAACATAACGCATGATAATGTTATAAATTCGAATCAGAGCGAAAGGAGACCTTTTTTTATCTTAGAAGCGTTCAATTCTGTCGGTCAGCGGAATTCGATCACTTAACCTCAGCATTTTTGAGTTCATCTCGGGAGGTCATATAATTAAAAATAAAAATGAAAAAAATTATACGAGAACGTATTTTTGCGTTTTCGAACGAAGGCATGAAGTTTCGCGTTGACACGAGTAAAAATGAATATTTAATAAAATTTATATTGGATAATGGTCAAGTTAAGATATGAATGTAAGAATGAGTATGGTTGAATAATGATTATATTTATACTACATAACATATAAATAATGACTTCTATAGAGTGTTTCGTCCTTAGCAGGATGTTAAAGAATTTTCATACATTGGATACTAGATATATGATGAAGGGAAAATGTGACGTCATAGTTATTGAATTTTTACGTATAGTACAAATCATTGCAAGGAAGATTTACAAGAAGTGGGAAACGTAAAGAGAATAAAGTTATTTTAGGACGTCATAGTGTATAAGTCATTATTAGAAAGATGAATTAGAAAAATACAAGAATGAATAAAGACGTACAAATCGAAATTCTATCCAAAACTCGCTTATGCGATTTTTGGTTTCTTATGTAAAAATGGACAATGAATTCATATAATGATGGTGTAGCAATTGTTCATTGTTCACTTTTTACATTACTCTCCCCTTTTAAAAATGATATTTATACAATAATTTAATAGGGTACCATTAATACAATACAAATGAGAAAATAACATCCTAACAGGGTACCGTTAGTTACAATACAAATTTTATACAGAACGATTTCGCGTGGTCGAGTAGAATGCAGAGTATCCAAATTTTTAAAATGACACTTGCTTACAAAATATAAAAAAATCAAAGATTAATACTTTAGTTTAGACAAACATTTAATAGGATTAATACATTAATTTAGACAACCAATTAAGTTAGACAAACAATGATATGGTTATAAATTTTTACAAAAATTTTATTTTTTTCTGTGGGATAAATTATGTACATAATGAATAGGTAAAAGGGAAAAATGCAAATCGTACAATCTATAAACTAATTTTTATTGACTAGTGTAGGTAAAAATAGAATTACGTAATGGATGATGTATAGACCCGTGGTCTAGTGTGGATTTATGTTTATTGGGTACAAAGTGTGTATTTTATAAGTTCGAGAGACAGATTAGCTGAGAGGATTGTTAAATTAACTGTATAAATGCATGAGCAAAAATTTATATATAGTAAGCAAAAATGATTAAGATTAAATTACGCGCAATGAAATAGTTTATTGTGATATCCAATGATTTTAGCATGAGGTTTGTATATATAGTATATATAGTGTGCATACATGTATTTTTATTGACTGTTGTAGGTACAAATCGAATTACGTAGTGGATGATGCATAGACCTGTGGTCAAATGTGTATTTGTGTGTATTAGGTACAAATTGTAGTGGTTGGTGATACGTCCAAAAGGAGAAAGGGGATTTATAGTTGAATAGTTGAAGTTGTACGTCAGTGTGCATATGTATCTATAAATATTGGTAAGAAGCATCTGTAGATGAGTGAGTCGGTACAATAGTATGTAGAATATGAGAGTAATTTGTTCATCCTGTGAAGAACTAGATCATTAGGTGTCATTGGTGGCTTAGGATTATATATATATATATTTACTTTAAGGAATAGATAAAACAACTTAATAAATGCATGAACGAGAATTTATATATAGTAAGCAAAAATTATTAAGATTATAACGATGATGTTTGCATACGAGTTTTAATGCAAAAGTGACTGAAGGGACGGAACGTAAATGAATTCGAATATGTGTCAAAAGTAATAAAATTCAATTAGGATTATAGATTTTACATAATTAATCAGTTACACGTATAAGGTAATTAAAAAAAACGAACTTAGAGGACTTACAATTAATGAAAGTACATCTCACGGTTTTAAAATTGAATTTTGACACACAATTAATTTCGACTACTAAAATTCATAGCCATATACTGTAGTAGTATGTCAATTTGACTATAATTTTCGTTTGATACCTTACAAATGGTACAATAACAATTTAAGGACAGTTACTCACGATTTAATTGAACAAAATAAAAATAAAAATACAAATTAAAAATAGAGATCAATTATGCATTTTAATGAGCTAACATAATTTTTTTATAATATTCTTAAAAATAAAAGTAAATCGAACCATAGATGAATTTCGACCAAGAATAAAAAAGTTATTGAAATGGAAGGGAAGCCTTTCGAACAATATTTTCTTTTAATAATTTCAATTGAATTTTACATTAAAAATTATTTTTAGATAATAAAAGAAAATATTAAAAAGGTAAATTTCCCGATCGTACAGAGCAGGATAAATTAGGTACATGATCGATTAATTGTTACACAACTATTATTATCACGTATACATTACAATGATTATCAAAGTCATTACAAACAATTGTAAAAACGGTTTTGTTACAAATAATAAATGTCATTTTACCTATATATTTATATACGCGACAATGGCATGAAAAAGAAAAGACAAATCGGTCCATTTCCTTCTTACAACAAAACAAAGAAAGGTTAACTAAAGACGCAACCCGGTCAATTCAGGTTGAATTAAATTCTCTTTTACAACAAAAAAAAGGTTGAATTAAATTCTCTTGAACAACAAAAACAAGGTTGAATTCAATTGACTGCATTGAAAACTTCGACTTGAAAACTAACTTTGACTTGAACTCTCTAACTTCAAATATAACTCTGACTTCGAATATAACTCTGACTTCGAATAAATCTCTCTGACTTCGAATAAATCTCTCTGACATGGAATAAATCTCTCTGACTTGGAATAAATCTCTCTGACTTCAAGTAAAACTCTGACTTGAGCTCTATCAAGTATTTCTATAAAAATCTCTGGGGTGGTTGTCCATCTTGGCGCAACCTTCTGACTTGACCTCTTATCAAGTATTCTGAAACTAACTTGAAATTAACTAAAAATGGAAAATGACTGCACTTGACCTTTATCAAGTGGAGACGATTAACCTCTGTTTTGGTTGACCCTCTTGGTGCAACCTTCTGACTTGAAAACTGACTTCAAAAAATGACTTCAAAAATGACTTCAAAAAATGACTTCAAAAAATGACTTCAAAAAATGACTTCAAAATTGCTTCAAGTATCTCTCTAAATCTATAAACTCTCTCTCTTAATTTGCAAGTCAATTCAATTCAGTAATTGAAAAAAAAATTGCAAACAAAAAAAAAAAAAAATGTAACAATATTTCATTCTAATGTACACGAAGGTACGATACTATTATGTTTGATACATAAAATAAAATTATTCTATACTGAATATAACAGTGAAAATAACTGCGACAATTGACTCTCTTTAAAATTAACTCTGTTACAATTAACTCTATTACAATTAACTCTATTACAATTAACTCTATTACAATTAACTTTTGTGACTTTTAACTTTTGTGACTTTTAACTTTTGTGACTTTTAACTTTTGTGACTTTTAACTTCTGTGAAAATTAGTTTCACTAAAAAAAATGTATCACTGGTGTCTGAAATGTTCACTGTGTTTTGTGTTAATTCTGACTTAATATTCATTATTAACTGTTAATAGTACTGATTTTTCGTGTTTATAAATTTCTTAAAAAAAACAACTCTGTACTTAACAAAAATTTCGATGGGGAAATCCTTGAGACGTGTCCTGAAGACGTGTTGCTGGCTACTTGTTCCTGGATGAAAACTAGGCGTGAAGAACTTGGAGTCGTGACGCACCGGTTCAAGGGTGGATGTTACGAACTAGAACTCGTGACACGCCGGTCGACTGGTTTTATCCTGATGCAGGGTAATTTCTATTCTTGGCCAAAGAGTGGCCACTTGTTAAAATCTTCTTCTTCTTAAAAATCTTCTTGTTCTTAAAAATCTTCCTCTTCTTGAAAATCTTCTTCTTCTTAAAAATCTTCTTCTTATTAAAAATCTTCTTGTTAAAAATCGTCTTCTTAAAAATATTCTTCGTAAAATCATCATCTTATCCTGGTATAGGGTCTGGAGTTGTTATCCTGGTATAGGGTCTCCAGTTTGTTAGAATCCTCTTCTTAAAATAATCTTCTTAAAGTAATCTTCTTCTTAAAGTAATCTTCTTCTTAAAGTAATCTTTTTATCCTGGGGCAGGGTCGCCAATTTGTTAGAATCCTCTTCTTAAAATAATCTTATTAAAATCTTCTTCTAATCCTGGCAGGGTCTGGGGTGTCCCGTATAGACGAGGCGTTCTTGGTTAAGGGGCAAGGGGGCTCTGCCCCCTCCCCGCAGCGAGGCTGCTAACAAGGGAGTCTAATGGAGAAGTGCCTTAAATGAAGTGGTAATCTGAAGAAGTGTATTTTTACAAATATGCGTATAATATAACTTAAATGTTTGGGGGAGAACAGTTGAAGGTTAAATTTCCCCTTTTTAAACACATGATCAGATGTTTTAAAAGATTGCAAATTTCAAATTAAAAAATAAAATAACAAAAACTAATTTGTATTTTTTCGCCGAGTCTTCATTTATGAAGGCGATATCATTTCGTAATAGTACATAAGTACAATTTTGAGTACATGACTGAGTACGTATTAATTTTGGTTCATTACAATTACGATTACAATTATGGATTACAATTACCAATTAATTCATATTCACTTGTTGTTTAATTACACTTCCATTTTGAAGTACATTCTTACATCATAAATTAAATCATTACATTTAATTACAGTTTCACTGAAGTACATTACAAGTTATTGTTAATTACAGTGTCATTGAAGTACGTTACAAGTTATTGTTAATTTAAAGTATTACAGTTAATTACAATTAAACAGTTACTATAACTTTGTCTTGTTTTTACAGTGTTTCATATTAATAGACAATTAAGATGTTAGAAATATAATACAAAGTACATGGGCACATAACACACATGATATAACATAACGCATGATAATGTTATAAATTCGAATCAGAGCGAAAGGAGACTTTTTTTTATCTGAGAAGCGTTCAATTCTGTCGGTCAGCGGAATTCGATCACTTAACCTCAGCATTTTTTAGTTCATCTCGGGAGGTCATATAATTAAAAATAAAACTGAAAAAAATTATACGAGAACGAATTTTTGCGTTTTCGAACGAAGGCATGAAGTTTCGCGTTGACACGAGTAAAAATGAATATTTAATAAAATTTATATTGGATAATGGTCAAGATAAGATATGAATGTAAGAATGAGTATGGTTGAATAATGATTATATTTATACTACATAACATATAAATAATGACTTCTATAGAGTGTTTCGTCCTTAGCATGATGTTAAAGAATTTTCATACACTGGATACTAGATATATGATGAAGGGAAAATGTGACGTCATAGTTATTGAATTTTTACGTATAGTACAAATCATTGTTAGGAAGATTTACAAGAAGTGGGAAACGTAAAGAGAATAAAGTTATTTTATGACGTCATAGTGTATAAGTCATTATTAGAAAGATGAATTAGAAAAATACAGGAATGAATAAAGACGTACAAATCGAAATTCTATCCAAAACTCGCTTATGCGATTTTTGGTTTCTTATGTAAAAATGGACAATGAATTCATATAATGATGGTGTAGGAATTGTTCATTGTTCACTTTTTACATATATACTGTATATATATATATATATATATATATATATATATATATGTTAACCCTCCCCTTTATGGCCCTTTGTCGGTTCGGATTCGAAGGGGGTTCTAGTTAGGGAGGCTGCAACGGATGCTTCTTCTTTATACTTTTCTATAATTCTTTTCGGTCGCCTTAGGGGGTCGACACTCTGTTAATTCTTTTCTTTCTGCTTATTAATTCTTCTCTTTTTATAATTATCGACTTTTCTGACTAAGTTCTGAAGCGAGCACGGCTCGAAGGAAAAAGATAAAAACTTCTTAAAGTGTAGTTTACTTCTTAAAAATATACAGGTACTTCTCTGAATTTACAGGGGTAGAGGTTCGACCTCTTTCGACCATGGCTCAGGCCGGAATCTAAAAATACTTAAGTTAAGGAGGCAAGGGGCCTCTGCCCCCCTCCTAATGAGGTGCTAATATCAAGTACAAATGATGAAGATTAATCTAGAAGTGCCTTAAATGAAGTTCTATATTGAAGATTAATTTAGAAGTGTCGTAAATGAAGATGGTACATGCATAATATAATCTAATGTTTGGGGGAGACAATCGAAGGTTAAGTTTCCCCCCTTTTTAAACACATGATTTCAACTAAAAAGAATAAAAAAAATATAAAAACAAAAAAAGAACTAGTATCGCCGATTCGACAATTATTGAGGCGATATTATTTCGTATTAGCACATCAGCACAATTTTGAGTACATGACTGAGTACGTATTAGTTTTGGTTCATTACAATTATGATTACAATTATGGATTACAACTACCAATTAATTCATATTCACTTTTTAATTACAATTCCATTAAAGTACTTTCTTACATTATAAATTAAATCATTACATTTAATTAGTTTCACTGAAGTACATTACAAGTTATTGTTCATTACAGTTTCATTAAAGTACATTACATCAATTACATTATATTAAAGGATTACATTTAATTACAATTTTAGCAAATTGTTAATTGACGTATCTACTACTGAAATAATATGCTATAATGTTATACATTCGAATCAAAGCGAAAGGAGACCTTTTTTATCTTAGAAGCGTTCAAATTATGCTGGGATGAGTGGAATTTCTGATAATACTTACTAAGCGTTTATGAATATCTTGCGAGGGTTGAACGCACTTTTAAAAATAATACGAGAACGTATTTTTGCGTTTTAGAACGAAGGCAAAAGTTTTGCGTTTCATAGATTGACACGAGTAAAAATAGACTGATAAGTTGATAGGGCATAAGTAGACAATAGGTAGATGAATAAAGGATAGCGGTCAAAAAAGAACATGAATTAAGATGAATTAGGGAAATACAGTAATGAATAAAGAAGTATAAATCGAAATTCTACCCAAAAACTCGCTTAGGCGATTTTGGTTTCTTATGTAAAAATGAACATTGAACATAAAACTATACGAACATAAGTTCTGCATGAATACAATGAATCCATATAACGATGGTGTAGGAATTGTTCATTGTTCACTTTTTACAGTACTCTCCCCTTTTAAAATGATATTTATACAATAATTTAATAGGGTACCATTAATACAATACAAATGAGAAAATAGCATCCTAACAGGGTACCATTAGTTACAATGCAAATTTTATACAGAACGATTTCGCGTGGTCGAGTACAATGCAGAGTATCCAATTTTTTTTTTTTTTTTTTTAAATGACACTTGCTTACAGAATACAAAAAAAATCAAAGATTAATACTTTAGTTTAAACAAACATTTAATAGGATTAATACATTCATTTAGACAACCAATTAAGTTAGACAAACAATGATATTGTTAAATTTTTTTTTTTTTTTTTTTTTTACAAAATTTTATTTTTCTGTGGGAAAAATTACGTACATAATGAATAGAGTAGATAAAAATGGAAAAACGTAAATCGCACAATCTATAAGCTAATTTTTATTGACTATTGTAGGTAAAAAATAGAATTACGTAATGGATGATGTATAGACCTATGGTCTAGTGTGTATTTTTGTGTACTAGGTATAAAGTGTGTAGCTGATAATTTCGAGACATTGTTAAATTAACTGTGTAAATGCATGAATGCAAAAATTGATTACGACTAAATCGCATAGTTGGCACTTACGTAATGAAATAGTTTTATTGTGATATTCAATGATTTGAGTATGAGGTTTGTATATATAGTATATATAGTGTGCATGCATTTTTATTGACTGTTGTAGGTACAAATCGAATTACGTAGTGGATGATGTATAGACCTGTGGTCAAATGGGTATTTATGTTTATGGGGTACACAGTGTGTATCTGATAATTTCGAGGCACAGATTTAATTCGACTACGACAATTACTCAGTATTAATCGAATTAAAAAAATATATATAAAAAAATATAAAGTTTGAAAATAGAAATCAATGATAAACTATAATAAACTAAACATATAATATTCTTAAAAATATAAAAACACAACTTAACATCAATTAAGGTTATGTTCCATAGTACTAAAGAGGAATTAACCATGGTTGAACCATTTCTCCGGTTGTCACTGGGTTCAACTGGGGTTGGGGGTGTTAAAATAAAAATAAAAAAAAGACAAAGGTTTGGAGTACTACATTCCGGGGAATTGAGTGACTAAGCGGGGGGTATAAGTCTGAAATTGACAATACATCTTTTCGTGAGCACTTTTTTTTTTTTTTTTTTTTTTTTTTAAGATTGCTTGTCACACTACTTGAACAAAAACTAAAAAAAAAGTTGAAACAAAACGGAGGGACGGCGTGTTCCTCATATAGTAATTTAAAAGGAGTCATTAGGACAAGATCGATTAATTAATTATTACACAACTATTATTATCACACATACATTACAATGATCACCAAATCGTTACAAACAATTGTAAAAACTGTTTTGGGTTACAAACAACAAAATGTCATTTCACCTATATATTTATATACGCAATACTGACATGAACAAGAAAAAAGGTTAAACTAAAGACGCAAATCGGTCAATTCAGGTTGAATTTTTAATTCTCTTTTACAAAATAAAAAGGTTGAATTAAATTCTTAAATTACATTTTCTTAAATTACAAGGAAGAGTTGAATTCAATTGACTGCATTGAAAACTTCGACTTAAAAACTAACTTTGACTTGAACTCTCTAACTTCAAATAAAACTCTGACTTCGAATATAAATCTCTCTGACTTCGAATATAAATCTCTCTGACTTCAAATAAAACTGAAATCTCTGGGGCGGTTGTCCCTCTTGGATGCAACCTATTGAACTGAAAACTGATTTGCAACTTATTTGCAAATAAAACTGACTCGAAACTACTTCGAATATCTTTATAAATCTCTGGGGCGGTTGGCCGTTTTGGCGCAACCTTCTGACTTGACCTCTTATCAAGTATTCTGAACTGAAAATGAAACTAAACTGTCTAACTTGAACGCTTGTCAAGTAAAGATTAACTAAAAATGGAAAATGACTGCATTTGATCTTTATCAAGTGGAGACGATTAACCTCTGTTTTGGTTGACCCTCTTGGTGCAACCTATTGACTTGAAGAACTGACTTCAAAAATGACTTCAAAAAATGACTTCAAAATCTCTCTAATTCTATAAACTCTCTCTAAACTCTCTCTAAACTCTCTCTCTCTTAATTTGCAAGTCAATTCAATTCAGTAATTGGAAAAAAATTTGCAAACAAAAAGGAATAAAAAATGTAAACAACATTCTAATGTACGGGAAGGTACATAAAATAAAATTATTCTATATTGAATGTAACATTGAAAATAACTGAAATTCTCTCTCTGAAATTAACTTTGTTACAATTAACTTTGTTAAAATTAACTTTGTTAAAATTAACTTTGTTACAATTAACTTTGTTACAATTAACTTTGTTACAATTAACTTTGTTACAATTAACTCTCTTACAATAACTGTTTCACTAAAAAAAAGTGTATCACTGGTGTCTGAAGTGTTCGTTAAATTCTGGTTCAATATTAAATATTAATTGTTAATAATAATGACTTTTCAAATGTTTAGAAATTATTATTTTTTTTTTTTTAAGTTTTATACTTAAGATTCCTATGGCGAAATCCTTTTGAGGTGTGTCCTGAAGACGTGTCTGGCTACTTGTTCCTGGGTGAAAACTAGACGTGGAGAACTTGGAGTCGTGACACACCGTTTCAAGGGTGGATGT
>JAJOZX010020441.1:30000-39228 GCA_023014485.1 Bathynomus jamesi
AAAATTATGAATGGGTTTGATAACGTAGATAGAGATAGCTTTTTCGAAATATCTCAATATAATAGGACTAGAAATAACGGGTGTAAGTTGACAAGTAGAAGGTTCGAGACAGCAGTTGCGAAAAACTTTTTTACGCATAGAATAGTAAATAGCTGGAATAGTTTGCCGGTAGAAGTAATTAGTAGCACGTCTATAAACATGTTTAAGAATCGATTGGACGCGCATGTTGATAGAAAGGGTATAGTTTAAGGTAGTAAAATTAAGGCTTTGTGGGGATAGATCCCACAGCTCAACACAAGTGTTGTGGGATATAGGGAGGCAGCGTCTTGGGTTAGGGGATACTCTCTGTCCTTACACACCCATTTAAAGAGATTCCTCTGCCGAGCGGTGCCCCCCATATTACTGTGAGGTATTGAAAAACTCATGATCTTCACTTGCCCCACAAACACCTTTAAATGGGAGACCCATAATGGGTGCACACACATTTCTACATTACTGTACAGTCTTTACAGCCACACCTACACTTTTCCTCGTATGTGTATATATTGTAATGTATATGGTTGTAAATTTGACTTGGTCCGCAATCGATATGAACCGTGACTTGATGGATACCGTAATGAAATTGACTGGATTCTTTGGATCTGATATATTTGCATGTCCGTTATAAATAGATATAGAATGTAACATATTTGTGGTGAGTAGTCTATTATGACATGCTCCTCTGGACCGAGAGATTCTATCTTTAGTTTTAAACCGATAATTAAATATTTTTAAATTGATAATTATTTAGTTTCGTAAAAATTGGTCGTTGCCAATTTACCGGCAGTTTTTAAATAAGTTTCTTATGTTCTTGTGGTTCGGAACCCACGTAAAATTGTAGGTCCCCTCCGCCACCACGGAGGACATACACAATACACGATTACGAACACAGTTAGGTAGACCAGCCATGAGTGGATCCTAGGGTCTTTGTTGGTCTGAAACATTATAACATTATAACATATATATACACATGTGTATATATATATATATACATGTGTGTATATATATATATATATATATATATATACATATATATATATATATATGTAAAAAGTGAGCAATGAACAATTCGTACACCATCATTATATGAATTCATTGTCCATTTTTACAAAGAACCAAAATCGCTTAACGCGAGTTTGGATAATAATTTTACTTGTAGCTTCCTATTTTTGTTCATGTCACAACCCTACGATCTACCCTTTCTATGGTTTAGTCGTATCCATCATCCATTTTCCATTTGTTATAAAAGTTATTATAATTAATTATGAATTGTCTTGCATCTCATCCCCGCCCCCATACGTCCATATTTTAGCTTGACCATTATCGTATGTAATTTTTATTAAATAATCATCTTTACTCGTGTCAATTTGTGAGGCGCGAAGTTTCGTTCGAGAACGCGAAAAAACGTTCTCGTATTATTTTTTTCATTTTTACTTTCAAGTGCGTTCAACCCTCGCAAGATATTCAAAAATGCTGAGATTAAATTACCGAAATTCCGCTCATCACAGCAGAATTCGAACGCTCAAAGTTAAAAAGTCTCCTTTCGCTTTGATTCGAATTTATAACATTATCATGTGTTATGTTATATTATGTGTTATGTTATTATAATATACTGTATTGTTTCTCCGCCTGGCCACTAGTTCGTTATCGGCTTACGTCACATAGTTATCCCCGTTCTCATTACTTGTACTTACTATTTCTACCTAACTGTCATTCAAATTCTGTATTACTTATGTATTACGTTATCATAAATATCCCTGTACTTCCAATTAAAAAAATATCGTATTTTCCTCCGCTTTCCTCATCGCTGGCTAATTAGACTTTCAAACTCTGATAACCAACCAGGTTCTAATATTATTTAACATAATTTGGCGTAATTATTGTTAACTATAAATATATAACATTGTTGTTAATCCCCTTTAAATTATAGAACAACGGTTAACTCCCCTTCATTATATCAATGGTATCACCTATTTAGATTATTTCAGTAGTAGATATGTCAATTAACAATTTGCTAAAATTGTAATTAAATGTAATGATTTAATTTATCATGTAAGAATGTACTTTAATGGAATTGTAATTAAAACAATAATAAGTGAATATGAATTAATTGGTAATTGTAATCGTAATTGTAATGAACCAAAATTAATACGTACTCAGTCGTGTACTCAATTTGTACTCATGTGCACTATTACGAAATGATATCGCCGTCAAAAAATGTAAACTCGGCAAAAATATACGATTAGTTTTATTTATATTTTTTTATTGTTTTTAGTTGAAATCTTTCAAAAAACATCTGTTCATGTGTTTAAAAAAAGGGGGGAAATTTAACCTTCAACTGTTCTCCCCGAAACATTTAAGTTATATTATACGTATATTTGTAAAAAATACTTCACTTCATTATTAGACTTCAGATTAGCGCTTCTGATTAGCACTTCATCATTGTACTTCAGATTAGCACCTCATTAGGAGGGGGCAGAGGCCCCTTGCCTCCTTAACTTAAGTATTTTTAGATTCCGGCCTGAGCCACGGTCGAAAGAGGTCGAACCTCTACCCCTTGTAATTCAGAGTACCAACTGTAATTTCTAAGAAGTAAACCACAGTAAAAGAAGTTTTTATCTTTTTCCTTCGAGCCGTGCTCGCTTCAGAACTTAGTCAGAAAAGTCGATAATTTTAGTACAAGGGAAAGGATCCGAGAATTATTGAAAGAAAAGAATTAACAGAGTGTCGACCCCATAAGGCGACCGAAAAGAATTATAGAAAAGTATAAAGAAGAAACATCCGTTGCAGCCTCCTAACCAGAACCCCCCCGTCGAATCCGAACCGACTCAGGGCCATAAAGGGGGGGGGGTAACAAGTGGAGACCCTATAGCCAGGATAAACAAAAATTGGCGACCCTACTATCAAGATGATTTTACGAAGAATATTTTTAAAAAGAAGATTTTTAACAGAAGAATTTTTAAGAAAGAGAAGATTTTTAAGAAGAAGAAAAAGATTTTTAAGAAGAGGAAGATTTTTAAGATGGAAGATAACAAGACTGGACCCTACTACCAGGATAAGAAGATTCTTAAGAAGAGGATTCTAACATTGTGGAGACCCTTTACCAAGATCTTAAGAAGATTTTAACCAGAAGATTTTAACCAGAAGATTTTAACCAGAAGATTTTAACCAGAAGATGTTTAACCAGAAGATGTTTAACCAGAAGATGTTTAACAAGAAGATGTTTAACAAGAAGATGTTTAACAAGAAGATTTTAAGAAGAGGCCACTCTTTGGCCAAGAATAGAAATTACCCTGCATCAGGATAAGAAGATTACTTTAAGAAGATTTTTAAGAAGAGGCCACTCTTTGGCCAAGAATAGAAATTACCCTGCATCAGGATAAAACCAGTCGACCGGCGTGTCACGACTTCTAGTTCGTAACATCCACCCTTGACCGGTGTGTCACGACTCCAAGTTCTTCACGCCTAGTACCTTCGTGTACATTAGAGTGAAATATTGTTTACATTTTTTTTATTTTTTGTTTGCAAATTTTTTTCAATTACTGAATTGAATTGACTTGCAAATTAAGAGAGAGAGAGTTAAAAGTAAGAGAATTAATTTCAGAGAGAATTAATTTCAGAGAGTTAATTTCACTGTTATATTCTGTATAGAATAATTTTATTTTATGTACCTTCCCGTACATTAGAATGAAATGTTTACATTTTTTTTTTTTCTGTTTGCAAATTTTTTTCAATTACTGAATTGAATTGACTTGCAAATTAAGAGAGAGAGAGTTTACAGAGAGATTTAGAGAGATACTTGACAAGCGTTCAAGTTAGACAGTTTAAGTTTCAAGATACTACTTGATAAGAGTTCAAGTCAGTTTCATTTTCAGTTTCAAGATACTACTTGATAAGAGTTCAAGTCAGTTTCATTTTCAGTTTCAAGATACTACTTGATAAGAGTTCAAGTCAGTTTCATTTTCAGTTTCAGAATACTTGATAGAGCTCAAGTCAGAGTTTTACTTGAAGTCAGAGATTTATTTCAAGTCAGAGAGATTTATTTCAAGTCAGAGAGATTTATTTCAAGTCAGAGAGATTTATTTCAAGTCAGAGAGATTTATTTCAAGTCAGACAGTTTTATTTGAAGTCAGATAGTTTTAGCTCAAGTCAGAGTTTTACTTGAAGTCAGAGAGATTTATTTCAAGTCAGAGATTTATTCGAAGTCAGAGAGTTCAAGTCAAAGTTAGTTTTTAAGTCGAAGTTAGTTTTCAAGTCCCAAGTTTTCAATGCAGTCAATTGAATTCAACCATTTTTTTGTTGTTCAAGAGAATTTAATTCAACCTTTTTTTTTGTTGTAAAAGAGAATTAAAAATTCAACCTGAATTGACCGATTTGCGTCTTTGGTTTAACCTTTTTTCTTTGTTTGTAGACGGAAATTCACTGATTTGTCTTTCCCTTTTCATGCATTGTTATGTATATAAATATATAGTTATGTAATTCATTAATTGTAACTAAACCGTTTTTACAAAAGTTTTTAACGTGTTTTATAATTATTTGATTATATGATGACAGAAACAGCGTAACAATTAATCGATCATGTACCAAATTTATCCTGCTCTGTACGATCGGGAAATTTACCCGTAAGACCGCACATACCCTAAATTTCAGTCATTTAATTTTAATAAAACTTCTACACAATAAAACATATCTATTTATCATATGCAAACAAGTTTTCAGACCAAAACATCAAATAATTCAAATTCTATCAACATTCAACGAAAGAGTATGATTTTTCTACTTAACCTGCAAAAATTATTAAACCTTTTTTAATATTTTTTTTTATATAAAAATAATTTTTAATATAAAATTCAATTGAAATTATTAAAAGAACAGATTGTTCGAAATGCTTCCCTTTCATTTCAATAACTTTTTTATTCTTGATCGAAATTTATCTATGATTCGATTTACTTTTATTTTTTTTAGAATATTATAAAATTATATTTAGCTCGTTGAAATGCATAATTGATTTATATTTTTAATTTGTATTTTATTTTTATTTTGTTCAATTAATCATGAGTAACTGTCCTTAAATTGTTATTGTACCATTTGTAAGGTATCAAACGAAAGATTATAGTCAAATTGACATACTACTACAGTATATGGTTATGAATTTTAGTAGTCGAATTTAAATCTGTCTCGAAATTATCAGCTACACACTTTATACCCAATAAACATAAATACACACTGGACCACAGGTCTATACATCATCCACTACGTAATTCGATTTGTACCTACAACAGTCAATAAAAATGCATGCACACTATATATACTATATATACAAACCTCATGCTCAAATCATTGGACATCACAATAAACTATTTCATTGCGCGTAATTTAGTCTTAATCATTTTTGCATTCATGCATTCATGCATTTTTGCATTCATGCATTTATTAAGTTGTTTTATCTATTCCTTAACGTAAATGTATATATATATATATATATATATATATATATATATAACCCTAAACCCATCTTTATACATCATTTTTAAACTTTGTTAATTCAAAAAACCTTCCAAATCCCTACACATTTGACCACAGGTCTATACATCATCCATTACGTAATTCTATTTTCACCTACACTAGTCAATAAAAATTAGCTTATAGATTGTACGATTTATATTTTTCCCTCTTACCTATTCATTGTGAATGTAATTTTCCCCACAGAAAAAAAAAAATAATAATAATAAAATTTTGCTAAAAATTTTACATCATTCTTTGTCTAACTTAATTGATTGTCTAAATTAATGTATTAATCCTATTAAATGTTTGTCTAAATTAAAATATTAATCTTTGAATTTTTATATTTTTATCATAGCCCTCTACGCGAGTGTCATGTTAAAAAAATGTGATTACTCTGCATTGTACTCAACTACCCGAACTCGTTCTGTATAAGATTTGTATTGTAAAGAATGTCGTCATTACTTACGATGTTATTTTCTCATTTGTATTATAACTAATGGTACCCTATTAAATTATTGTATAAATATCATTTTTAAAAGGGGAGAGTAATGTAAAAAGTGAACAATGAACAATTCCTACACCATCATTATATGAATTCATTGTTCATTTTTACATAAGAACCAAAATCGCTTAACGCGAGTTTGGATAATAATTTTACTTGTAGCTTCCTATTTTTGTTCATGTCACAACCCTACGATCTACCCTTTCTATAAGTTAGTCGTATCCATCATCCATTTTCCATTTGTTATAAAAGTTATTATAATTAATTATGAATTGTCTTGCATCTCATCCCCGCCCCCATACGTCCATATTTTAGCTTGACCATTATCGTATGTAATTTTTATTAAATAATCATCTTTACTCGTGTCAATTTGTGAGGCGCGAAGTTTCGTTCGAGAACGCGAAAAAACGTTCTCGTATTATTTTTTTCATTTTTACTTTCAAGTGTGTTCAACCCTCGCAAGATATTCAAAAATGCTGAGATTAAATTATCGAAATTCCGCTCATCACAGCAGAATTCGAACGCTCAAAGTTAAAAAGTCTCCTTTCGCTTTGATTCGAATTTATAACATTATCATGTATTATGTTATATTATGTGTTATGTTATTATAATATACTGTATTGTTTCTCCGCCTGGCCACTAGTTCGTTATCGGCTTACGTCACATAGTTATCCCCGTTCTCATTACTTGTACTTACTATTTCTACCTAACTGTCATTCAAATTCTGCATTACTTATGTATTACGTAATCATAAATATCCGTGTACTTCCAATTAAAAAAATATCGTATTTTCCTCCGCTTTCCTCATCGCTGGCTAATTAGACTTTCAAACTCTGATAACCAACCAGGTTCTAATATTATTTAACATAATTTGGCGTAATTATTGTAACTATAAATATATAACATTGTTGTTAATCCCCTTTAAATTATAGAACAACGGTTAACTCCCCTTCATTATATCAATGGTATCACCTACTTAGATTAGTAGATATGTCAATTAACAATTTGCTAAAATTGTAATTAAATGTAATGATTTAATTTATCATGTAAGAATGTACTTTAATGGAACTGTAATTAAAACAATAATAAGTGAATATGAATTAATTGGTAATTGTAATCGTAATTGTAATGAACCAAAATTAATACGTACTCAGTCGTGTACTCAATTTGTACTCATGTGCACTATTACGAAATGATATCGCCGTCAAAAAATGTAAACTTGGCAAAAATATACGATTAGTTTTATTTATATTTTTTTATTGTTTTTAGTTGAAATCTTTCAAAAAACATCTGATCATGTGTTTAAAAAAATAGGGGAAATTTAACCTTCAACTGTTCTCCCCCAAACATTTAAGTTATATTATAGGTATATTTGTAAAAAATACTTCACTTCGTTATTAGACTTCAGATTCGCTTCTGATCAGCACTTCATCATTGTACTTCAGATTAGCACCTCATTAGGAAGGGGCAGAGGCCCTTGCCTCCTTAACTTAAGTATTTTTAGATTCCGGCCTGAGCCACGGTCGAAAGAGGTCGAACCTCTACCCCTTGTAATTCAGAGTACCAACTGTAATTTTTAAGAAGTAAACCACAGTAAAAGAAGTTTTTATCTTTTTCCTTCGAGCCGTGCTCGCTTCAGAACTTAGTCAGAAAAGTTGATAATTTTAGTACAAGGGAAAGGATCCAAGAATTATTGAAAGAAAAGAATTAACAGAGTATCGACCCCATAAGGCGACCGAAAAGAATTATAGAAAAGTATAAAGAAGAAACATCCGTTGCAGCCTCCTAACCAGAACCCCCCCGTCGAATCCGAACCGACTCAGGGCCATAAAGGGGGGTTAACATATATATATATATAATATATATATACATATATATATATATATAATATATATATATATATATATATATATATATATATATATATATATACATGTATATAATATATATATATATATATATATATATATGTTATAATGTTATAATGTTATAATGTTTCAGACCAACAAAGACCCTAGGATCCACTCATGGCTGGTCTACCTAACTGTGTTCGTGTATTGTGCATGTCCTCCGTGGTGGCGGAGGGGACCTACAATTTTACGTGGGTTCCGAACCACAAGAACATAAGAAATTTATGTAAAAACTGCCGGTAAATTGGCAACGACCAATTTTTACGAAACTAAATAATTATCAATTTAAAACTAATTAATTATCGATTTAAAACTAAAGATAGAATCTCTGATCCAGAGGATCAAGTCATAATAGACTACTATCCACAAATATGTTACACTCTATATCTATTTATAAAGGACATGCAAATATATCGGATCCAAAGAATCCAGTCAATTTCATTACGGTATCCATCAAGTCACGGTCCATATCGATAGCGGACCAAGTCAAAATTTACAATCATATACATTACAATATATACACTTACGAGAAAAAGAGTAGGTGTGGCTGTAAAGACTGTACAGTAATGTAGAAATGTGTGTGCACCCATTTTGGGTCTCCCATTTAAAGGTGTTTGTGGGGCAAGTGAAGATCATGAGTTTTTCTATACCTCACAGTACTATGGGGGGCACCGCTCGGCAGAGGAATCTCTTTAAATGGGGTGTGTAAGGACAGAGAGAGAGTATCCCTAACCCAAGACGCTGCCTCCCTATATCCCACAACACTTGTGTTGAGCTGTGAGATCTATCCCCAGAAAGCCTTAATTTTACTACCTTAAACTATACCCTTTCTATCAACATATGCGTCTAATCGATTTTTAAACATGTTTATAGACGTGCTACTAATTACTTCTACCGGCAAACTATTCCAGCTATTTACTATTCTATGCGTAAAAAAGTTTTCGCAACTGCTGTCTCGAACCTTCTACTTGTCAACTTACACCGTTATTTCTAGTCCTATTATATTGAGATATTTCGAAAAAGCTATCTCTATCTACGTTATCGAACCCATTCATAATTTTGAAAACCTGGATTAGATCACCCCTTAACCTCCTGGTCTCGAGTGTTGTCAATTTTAACTCCTTAAGCTCTCCTCGTACGACTTTGACCTAAGCGACGGAATCATCTTAGTTGCTCGTCTTTGAACTCTTTCGATTTTGTCATATCTTTGCGCATATACGGATTCCAAAATTGGACCGCGTACTCCAAATGGGGTCTAACTAATGATTATAA
>JAJOZX010020442.1:0-27922 GCA_023014485.1 Bathynomus jamesi
TTTCGGAAAATTTGAAATTTTGATTATCGTTTTTCTCAAATGAAAATCTATAATCTATTACTTTCATTTTTTAATAAAAATTTTAAAGATTTTATATTTCATTTGTCATTAATTTGTAAAAACATAAAATAAAGGATTTTTGGCCAAAAATTAGAAAAATCGGTTTAAAAATATTTGAAAAGATCCATCGTTCTCCGCCATTATTTTTGGACTGGGATGTCAATACTTCGTTAGAATAGTCGAAATGAATAGATTTTTTTAGAAAATTTTTATACTATTGAATTATGATATAAACTAAATATAAGTTGTATTCAATTTTACAATAATTTAAGGGTACATTTATTCTAATTTTAAAATTTGGTTTAAAAGAGAAGAGTAACTTTCGGAAAATTTGAAATTTTGATTATCGTTTTTCAAAAATGAAAATCTATAATCTATTACGTTTCATTTTTTAATAAAATTTTAAAGATTTTATATTTCATTTGTCATTAATTTGTAAAAAACCATAAAATAAAGAAGTTTTTGGCCAAAAATTAGAAAATCGTTTGAAAAAGTATTTTAAAAAGATCCATCCTTCTCCGCCATTATTTTTGGACGGGATGTCAATACTTCTTGTTAAAATAGTTGAAATGAATAGATTTTTTTAAGAAAGTTTTATACTATTGAATTATGATATAAACTAAATAGTAAGTTTTAATCAATTTTACAATAATTTAAGGATACATTTAAGGTTATATTTAAAATTTAGTTTAAAAGAGAGAAGAGTAACTTTCGGAAAATTTGAAATTTTGATTATCTTTTTTCTCAAATGAAAATCTATAATCTATTACGTTTCATTTTTTAATAAAAATTTTAAAGATTTTTTATTTCATATGTCATTAATTTGTAAAAAATATAAAATAACGGAGTTTTTGGCCAAAAATTAGGAAATCGTTTAAAAATATTTGAAAGAGATCCATCCTTCTCCGCCATTATTTTTGGACTGGATGTCAATACTTCTTGTTAAAATAGACGAAATGAATAGATTTTTTTAAGAAAGGATTTATACTATTGAATTATGATATAAACTAAATAGTAAGTTTTAATCAATTTTACAATAATTTAAGGATACATTTAAGGTTATATTTAAAAATTTAGTTTAAAAGAGAAAGCACCTTTCGGAAAATTTGAATTTTGATTCGTTTTTTCTCAATGAAAATCTATAATCTATTACGTTTCATTTTTTAATAAAAATTTTAAAGATTTTATATTTCATTTTGTCATTAATTTGTAAAAAACCATAAAATAAAGGAGTTTTTGGCCAAAAATTAGAAAATCGTTTAAAATATTTGAAAAAGATCCATCGTTCTCCGCCATTATTTTTGGACTGGATGTCAATACTTCAAGTTAGAATAGTCGAAATGAATAAATTTTTTTCAGAAAATTTTTATACTATTGATTTATGATATAAACTAAATAGTAAGTTTTAATCAATTTTATAATAATTTAAGGGGATATTTAAGCTTATGTTTAAAATTTGATTTAAAAGAGAGAAGAATAAATTTCGGAAAATCTGAAATTTTGATTATCTTTTTTCTCAAATGAAAATCTATAATCTATTACGTTTCATTTTTTAATAAAAATTTTAAAGATTTTATATTTCATTTGTCATTAGTTTGATATAAAATAAATAGTGAGTTTTAATCAATTTTATAATAATTTAAGGGTACATTTAAGCTTATGTTTAAAATTTGATTTAAAAGAGAAAAGAATAACTTTCGGAAAATCTGAAATTTTGATTATCGTTTTTCTCAGAGGAAAATCTATAATCTATTAAGTTTCATTTTTTAATAAAAATTTTAGAGATTTTATATTTAATTTGTCATTAATTTGTAAAAAACAATAAAATAAATGAGTTTTTGGCCAAAAATTAGAAAATCGCTTGAAAATATTTGAAAGAGATCCATCGTTCTCCGTCATTATTTTTGGACGGGATGTCAATACTTCAAGTTAGAATAGTCGAAATGAATAGATTTTTTTAAGACGTTTTTAACTATTGAATTATGATATAAACTAAATAGTAAATTTTAATCAGTTTTACAATAATTTAAGGGTACATTTATTCTAATGTTTAAAATTTGGTTTAAAAGAGAGAAGAGTAACTTTCGGAAAATTTGAAATTTTGATTATCGTTTTTGAAAAATGAAAATCTATAATCTATAACGTTTCATTTTTTAATAAAAATTTTAAAGATTTTATATTTCATTTGTCATTAATTTGTAAAAAACCATAAATAAAGGAGTTGTTGGCCAAAATTAGAAAATCGTTAAAAATATTTGAAAAAGATCCATCGTTCTCCGCCATTATTTTTGGACTGGATGTCAATACTTCAAGTTAGAATAGTCGAAATGAATAGATTTTTTTCAGAAAATTTTTATACTATTGAATTATGATATAAACTAAATATTAAGTTGTATTCAATTTTACAATAATTTAAGGGTACATTTATTCTAATGTTTAAAATTTGGTTTAAAAGAGAGAAGATTAACTTTCGGAAAATTTGAAATTTTGATTATCTTTTTTCTCAAATGAAAATCTATAATCTATTACGTTTCATTTTTTAATAAAAATTTTAAAGATTTTATATTTCATTTGTCATTAATTTGTAAAAAACCATAAAATAAAGGAGTTTTTGGCCAAAAATTAGAAAATCGTTTGAAAAAGTATTTGAAAAAGATCCATCCTTCTCCGCCATTATTTTTGGACGGGATGTCAATACTTCTTGTTAAAATAGTTGAAATGAATAGATTTTTTTAAGAAAGGATTTATACTATTGAATTATGATATAAACTAAATAGTAAGTTTTAATCAATTTTACAATAATTTAAGGATACATTTAAGGTTATATTTAAAATTTAGTTTAAAAGAGAAGAGCACCTTTCGGAAAATTTGAATTTTGATTATCGTTTTTCTCAAATGAAAATCTATAATCTATTACGTTTCATTTTTTAATAAAAATTTTAAAGATTTTATATTTCATTTGTCATTAATTTGTAAAAAACCATAAAATAAAGGAGTTTTTGGCCAAAAATTAGAAAATCGTTTGAAAAAGTATTTGAAAAAGATCCATCCTTCTCCGTCATTATTTTTGGACGGGATGTCAATACTTCTTGTTAAAATAGTTGAAATGAATAGATTTTTTTAAGAAAGGATTTATACTATTGAATTATGATATAAACTAAATAGTAAGTTTTAATCAATTTTACAATAATTTAAGATACATTAAGGTTATATTTTAAAATTTAGTTTAAAAGAGAAGAGAACTTTCGGAAAATTTGAATTTTGATTATCGTTTTTCTCAAATGAAAATCTATAATCTATTACGTTTCATTTTTTAATAAAAATTTTAAAGATTTTATATTTCATTTGTCATTAATTTGTAAAAAACCATAAAATAAAGGAGTTTTTGGCCAAAAATTAGAAAATCGTTTAAAAATATTTGAAAAAGATCCTCGTTCTCCGCCATTATTTTTGGACTGGATGTCAATACTTCATTAGAAGTAGTCGAAATGAATAGATTTTTTTCAGAAAATTTTTATACTATTGAATTATGATATAAACTAAATAGTAAGTTTTAATTCAATTTTACAATAATTTAAGGGTACATTTATTCTATGTTTAAAATTTGGTTTAAAAGAGAGAAGAGTAACTTTCGGAAAATTTGAAATTTTGATTATCGTTTTTCAAAAATGAAAATCTATAATCTATTACGTTTCATTTTTTAATAAAAATTTTAAAGATTTTATATTTCATTTGTCATTAATTTGTAAAAAACAATAAAATAAAGAAGTTTTTGGCCAAAAATTAGAAAATCGTTTGAAAAAGTATTTTAAAAAGATCCATCCTTCTCCGCCATTATTTTTGGACGGGATGTCAATACTTCAAGTTAGAATAGTCGAAATGAATAGATTTTTTTAAGAAAGTTTTTATACTATTGAATTATGATATAAACTAAATAGTAAGTTTTAATCAATTTTACAATAATTTAAGGCTACATTTAAGTTATATTTAAAATTTAGTTTAAAAGAGAAGAGCACCTTTCGGAAAATTTGAAATTTTGATTATCGTTTTTTCTCAAATGAAAATCTGTAACTATTACGCTTTCATTTTTTAATAAAAATTTTAAAGATTTTATATTTCATTTGTCATTAATTTGTAAAAAACCATAAAATAAAGGAGTTTTGGCCAAAAAATTAGAAAAATCGTTTAAAAATATTTGAAAAAGATCCATCGTTCTCCGCCATTATTTTTGGACGGGATGTCAATACTTCAAGTTAGAATAGTGAAATGAATAGATTTTTTTCAGAAAATTTTTATACTATTGAATTATGATATAAACTAAATAGTAAGTTATTCAATTTTACAATAATTTAAGGGTACATTTATTCTAATGTTTAAAATTTGGTTTTAAAAGAGAGAAGATAACTTTCGGAAAATTTGAAATTTTGATTATCGTTTTTCTCAAATGAAAATCTATAATCTATTACGTTTCATTTTTTAATAAAAATTTTAAAGATTTTATATTTCATTGTCATTAATTTGTAAAAAAACCATAAAATAAAGGAGTTTTTGGCCAAAAATTAGAAAATCGTTTGAAAAAGTATTTGAAAAAGATCCATCCTTCTCCGCCATTATTTTTGGGACGGGATGTCAATACTTCTTGTTAAATAGTTGAAATGAATAGATTTTTTTAAGAAAGTTTTATACTATTGAATTATGATATAAACTAAATAGTGTTTTAATCAATTTTACAATAATTTAAGGATACATTTATTCTATTTAAAATTTAGTTTAAAAGAGAGAGAGCTTTCGGAAAATTTGAATTTTGATTATCGTTTTTCTCAAATGAAAATCTATAATCTATACGTTTCATTTTTTAATAAAAATTTTAAAGATTTTATATTTCATTTGTCATTAATTTGTAAAAAACCATAAAATAAAGGAGTTTTTGGCCAAAAATTAGAAAATCGTTTAAAAATATTTGAAAAAGATCCATCGTTCTCCGCCATTATTTTTGGACTGGATGTCAATACTTCAAGTTAGAATAGTCGAAATGAATAAATTTTTTTCAGAAAATTTTTATACTATTGATTTATGATATAAACTAAATAGTAAGTTTTAATCAATTTTATAATAATTTAAGGGGATATTTAAGCTTATGTTTAAAATTTGATTTAAAAGAGAGAAGATAACTTTCGGAAAATTTGAAATTTTGATTATCGTTTTTCTCAAATGAAAATCTATAATCTATTACGTTTCATTTTTTAATAAAAATTTTAAAGATTTTATATTTCATTTGTCATTAATTTGTAAAAAACCATAAAATAAAGGAGTTTTGGCCAAAAAATTAGAAAATCGTTTAAAAATATTTGAAAAAGATCCATCGTTCTCCGCCATTATTTTTGGATGGGATGTCAATACTTCAAGTTAGAATAGTCGAAATGAATAGATTTTTTTAAGGAAGTTTTTATACTATTGAATTATGATATAAACTAAATAGTAAATTTTAATCAGTTTTACAATAATTTAAGGGTACATTTATTCTAATGTTTAAAATTTGGTTTAAAAGAGAGAAGAGTAACTTTCGGAAAATTTGAAATTTTGATTATCGTTTTTCAAAAATGAAATCTATAATCTATTACGTTTCATTTTTTAATAAAAATTTTAAAGATTTTATATTTCATTTGTCATTAATTTGTAAAAAACCATAAAATAAAGAAGTTTTTGGCCAAAAATTAGAAAATCGTTTGAAAAAGTATTTTAAAAAGATCATCCTTCTCCGCCATTATTTTTGGACGGGATGTCAATACTTCTTGTTAAAATAGTGAAATGAATAGATTTTTTTAAGAAAGGATTTATACTATTGAATTATGATATAAACTAAATAGTAAGTTTTAATCAATTTTACAATAATTTAAGGTACATTTAAGGTTATATTTAAAATTTAGTTTAAAAGAGAAAGCACCTTTCGGAAAATTGAAATTTTGATTATCGTTTTTCTCAAATGAAAATCTATAATCTATTACGTTTCATTTTTTAATAAAAATTTTAAAGATTTTATATTTCATTGTCATTAATTTGTAAAAAACCATAAAATAAAGGAGTTTTTGGCCAAAAATTAGAAAATCGTTTAAAAATATTTGAAAAGATCCATCGTTCTCCGCCATTATTTTTGGACTGGATGTCAATACTTCAGTTAGAATAGTCGAAATGAATAGATTTTTTTCAGAAAATTTTTATACTATTGAATTATGATATAAACTAAATAGTAAGTTTAATTCAATTTTACAATAATTTAAGGGTACATTTATTCTAATGTTTAAAATTTGGTTTAAAAGAGAGAAGATTAACTTTCGGAAAATTTGAAATTTTGATTATCTTTTTCTCAAATGAAAATCTATAATCTATTACGTTTCATTTTTTAATAAAATTTTAAAGATTTTATATTTCATTTGTCATTAATTTGTAAAAAACATAAAATAAAGAGTTTTTGGCCAAAAATTAGAAAATCGTTGAAAAAGTATTTGAAAAAGATCCATCCTTCTCCGCCATTATTTTTTGGACGGGATGTCAATACTTCTTGTTAAAATAGTTGAAATGAATAGATTTTTTAAGAAAGGATTTATACTATTGAATTATGATATAAACTAAATAGTAAGTTTTAATCAATTTTACAATAATTTAAGGATCATTTAAGGTTATATTTAAAATTTAGTTTAAAAGAGAAGAGCACCTTTCGGAAAATTTGAAATTTTGATTATCGTTTTTCTCAAATGAAAATCTATAATCTATTACGTTTCATTTTTTAATAAAAATTTTAAAGATTTTATATTTCATTTGTCATTAATTTGTAAAAAACCATAAAATAAAGGAGTTTTTGGCCAAAAATTAGAAAAAGAAAATCGTTTAAAAATATTTGAAAAAGATCCATCGTTCTCCGCCATTATTTTTGGACTGGATGTCAATACTTCAAGTTAGAATAGTCGAAATGAATAAATTTTTTTCAGAAAATTTTTATACTATTGATTTATGATATAAAACTAAATAGAAGTTTAATCAATTTTACAATAATTTAAGGGTACATTTATTCTTATGTTTAAAATTTGGTTTAAAAGAGAGAAGATAACTTTCGGAAAATTGAAATTTTGATTATCGTTTTTCTCAAATGAAAATCTATAATCTATACGTTTCATTTTTTAATAAAAATTTTAAAGATTTTATATTTCATTTGTCATTAATTTGTAAAAAACCATAAAATAAAGGAGTTTTTGGCCAAAAATTAGAAAATCGTTTAAAAATATTTGAAAAAGATCCATCGTTCTCCGCCATTATTTTTGGATGGGATGTCAATACTTCAAGTTAGAATAGTCGAAATGAATAGATTTTTTTAAGGAAGTTTTTATACTATTGAATTATGATATAAACTAAATAGTAAATTTTAATCAGTTTTACAATAATTTAAGGGTACATTTATTCTAATGTTTAAAATTTGTTTAAAAGAGAGAAAGATTTCGGAAAATTTGAAATTTTGATTATCGTTTTTCAAATGAAAATCTATAATCTATTACGTTTCATTTTTAATAAAAATTTTAAAGATTTTATATTTCATTTGTCATTAATTTGTAAAAAAACCATAAAATAAAGGAGTTTTTGGCCAAAAAGAAAAATCGTTTGAAAAATATTTGAAAAAGATCCATCGTTCTCCGCCATTATTTTGGACGGGATGTCAATACTTCAGTTAAATAGTCGAAATGAATAGATTTTTTTAAGAAAGGATTTTATACTATGAATTATGATATAAACTAAATAGTAAGTTTTAATCAATTTTACAATAATTTAAGGGTACATTTATTCTAATGTTTAAAATTTGTTTAAAAGAGAAGAGTACTTTCGGAAAATTTGAAATTTTGATTATCGTTTTTGAAATGAAAATCTATAATCTATTACGTTTCATTTTTTAATAAAAATTTTAAAGATTTTATATTTCATTTGTCATTAATTTGTAAAAAACCATAAAATAAAGGAGTTTTTGGCCAAAAATTAGAAAATCGTTTAAAAATATTTGAAAAAGATCCATCGTTCTCCGCCATTATTTTTGGACGGATGTCAATACTTCAAGTTAGAATAGTCGAAATGAATAGATTTTTTTAGAAATTTTTATACTATTGAATTATGATATAAACTAAATAGTAAGTTTTAATCAATTTTACAATAATTTAAGGGTACATTTAAGCTTCTATGTTTAAAATTTGTTTAAAAGAGAGAAGATAACTTTCGGAAAATTTGAAATTTTGATTATCGTTTTTCTCAAATGAAAATCTATAATCTATTACGTTTCATTTTTTAATAAAAATTTTAAAGATTTTATATTTCATTTGTCATTAATTTGTAAAAAACCATAAAATAAAGGAGTTTTTGGCCAAAAATTAGAAAATCGTTTGAAAATATTTGAAAAAGATCCATCGTTCTCCGCCATTATTTTTGGACGGATGTCAATACTTCAAGTTAGAATAGTCGAAATGAATAGATTTTTTTAAGAAGTTTTTATACTATTGAATTATGATATAAACTAAATAGTAAGTTTTAATCAATTTTACAATAATTTAAGGGTACATTTAAGTTATATTTAAAATTTGGTTTAAAAGAGAGAAGAGCTTTCGGAAAATTTGAAATTTTGATTATCGTTTTTCTCAAATGAAAATCTATAATCTATTACGTTTCATTTTTTAATAAAAATTTTAAAGATTTTATATTTCATTTGTCATTAATTTGTAAAAAACCATAAAATAAAGAGTTTTTGGCCAAAAATTAGAAAATCGTTTGAAAAAGTATTTGAAAAAGATCCATCCTTCTCCGCCATTATTTTTGGACGGGATGTCAATACTTCTTGTTAAATAGTTGAAATGAATAGATTTTTTTAAGAAGTTTTATACTATTGAATTATGATATAAACTAAATAGTAAGTTTTAATCAATTTTACAATAATTTAAGGACATTTAAGGTTATATTTAAAATTTAGTTTAAAAGAGAAGAGCACTTTCGGAAAATTTGAAATTTTGATTATCGTTTTTCTCAAATGAAAATCTATAATCTATTACGTTTCATTTTTTAATAAAAATTTTAAAGATTTTATATTTCATTTGTCATTAATTTGTAAAAAACCATAAAATAAAGGAGTTTTTGGCCAAAAATTAGAAAATCGTTTAAAAATATTTGAAAAAGATCCATCGTTCTCCGCCATTATTTTTGGACTGGATGTCAATACTTCAAGTTAGAATAGTCGAAATGAATAGATTTTTTTAAGAAGTTTTTATACTATTGAATTATGATATAAACTAAATAGTAAGTTTTAATCAATTTTACAATAATTTAAGGGTACATTTATTCTAATGTTTAAAATTTGGTTTAAAAGAGAGAAGTAACTTTCGGAAAATTTGAAATTTTGATTATCGTTTTTTCAAATGAAAATCTATAATCTATTACGTTTCATTTTTTAATAAAAATTTTAAAGATTTTATATTTCATTTGTCATTAATTTGTAAAAAACCATAAAATAAAGGAGTTTTTGGCCAAAAATTAGAAAATCGTTTGAAAAAGTATTTGAAAAAGATCCATCCTTCTCCGCCATTATTTTTGGACGGGATGTCAATACTTCTTGTTAAAATAGTTGAAATGAATAGATTTTTTTAAGAAAGGATTTATACTATTGAATTATGATATAAACTAAATAGTAAGTTTTAATCAATTTTACAATAATTTAAGGATACATTTAAGGTTATATTTAAAATTTAGTTTAAAAGAGAAGAGCACCTTTCGGAAAATTTGAATTTTGATTATCGTTTTTCTCAAATGAAAATCTATAATCTATTACGTTTCATTTTTTAATAAAAATTTTAAAGATTTTATATTTCATTTGTCATTAATTTGTAAAAAACCATAAAATAAAGGAGTTTTTGGCCAAAAATTAGAAAATCGTTTAAAAATATTTGAAAAAGATCCATCGTTCTCCGCCATTATTTTTGGACTGGATGTCAATACTTCAAGTTAGAATAGTCGAAATGAATAGATTTTTTTCAGAAAATTTTTATACTATTGAATTATGATATAACTAAATATTAAGTTGTATTCAATTTTACAATAATTTAAGGGTACATTTATTCTAATGTTTAAAATTTGGTTTAAAAGAGAGAAGATTAACTTTCGGAAAATTTGAAATTTTGATTATCTTTTTTCTCAAATGAAAATCTATAATCTATTACGTTTCATTTTTTAATAAAAATTTTAAAGATTTTATATTTCATTTGTCATTAGTTTGATATAAAAAATAGTGAGTTTTAATCAATTTTATAATAATTTAAGGGTACATTTAAGCTTATGTTTAAAATTTGATTTAAAAGAGAGAAGAATAACTTTCGGAAAATCTGAAATTTTGATTATCGTTTTTCTCAGAGGAAAATCTATAATCTATTAAGTTTCATTTTTTAATAAAAATTTTAGAGATTTTATATTTTTGTCATTAATTTGTAAAAAACAATAAAATAAAGGAGTTTTTGGCCAAAAATTAGAAAATCGCTTGAAAATATTTGAAAGAGATCCATCGTTCTCCGTCATTATTTTTGGACGGGATGTCAATACTTCAAGTTAGAATAGTCGAAATGAATAGATTTTTTTAAGAACGTTTTTATACTATTGAATTATGATATAAACTAAATAGTAAATTTTAATCAGTTTTACAATAATTTAAGGGTACATTTATTCTAATGTTTAAAATTTGGTTTAAAAGAGAAGAGTAACTTTCGGAAAATTTGAAATTTTGATTATCGTTTTTGAAAAATGAAAATCTATAATCTATAACGTTTCATTTTTTAATAAAAATTTTAAAGATTTTATATTTCATTTGTCATTAATTTGTGAAAAACCATAAAATAAAGAAGTTTTTGGCCAAAAATTAGAAAATCGTTTAAAAAGTATTTGAAAAAGATCCATCCTTCTCCGCCATTATTTTTGGACGGATGTCAATACTTCTTGTTAAAATAGTAAATGAATAGATTTTTTTAGAAAGGTTTTATACTATTGAATTATGATATAAACTAAATAGTAAGTTTTAATCAATTTACAATAATTTAAGGGTACATTTATTATATTTAAAATTTAGTTTAAAAGAGAAGAGCACCTTTCGGAAAATTTGAAATTTTGATTATCGTTTTTCTCAAATGAAAATCTGTAATCTATTACGTTTCATTTTTTAATAAAAATTTTAAAGATTTTATATTTCATTTGTCATTAATTTGTAAAAAACCATAAAATAAAGGAGTTTTTGGCCAAAAATTAGAAAATCGTTTAAAAATATTTGAAAAAGATCCATCGTTCTCCGCCATTATTTTTGGACTGGATGTCAATACTTCAAGTTAGAATAGTCGAAATGAATAGATTTTTTTCAGAAAATTTTTATACTATTGAATTATGATATAAACTAAATATAAGTTTATTCAATTTTACAATAATTTAAGGGTACATTTATTCTAATGTTTAAAATTTGGTTTAAAAGAGAAGAAGATAACTTTCGGAAAATTTGAAATTTTGATTATCTTTTTTTCTCAAATGAAAATCTATAATCTATTACGTTTCATTTTTTAATAAAAATTTTAAAGATTTTATATTCATTTGTCATTAATTTGTAAAAAACCATAAAATAAAGGAGTTTTTGGCCAAAAATTAGAAAATCGTTTGAAAAAGTATTTGAAAAAGATCCATCCTTCTCCGCCATTATTTTTGGACGGGATGTCAATACTTCTTGTTAAAATAGTTGAAATGAATAGATTTTTTTAAGAAAGGTTTATACTATTGAATTATGATATAAACTAAATAGTAAGTTTTAATCAATTTTACAATAATTTAAGGATACATTTAAGGTTATATTTAAAATTTAGTTTAAAAGAGAAGAGCACCTTTCGGAAAATTTGAATTTTGATTATCGTTTTTCTCAAATGAAAATCTATAATCTATTACGTTTCATTTTTTAATAAAAATTTTAAAGATTTTATATTTCATTTGTCATTAATTTGTAAAAAACCATAAAATAAAGGAGTTTTTGGCCAAAAATTAGAAAATCGTTTAAAAATATTTGAAAAAGATCCATCGTTCTCCGCCATTATTTTTGGACTGGATGTCAATACTTCAAGTTAGAATAGTCGAAATGAATAGATTTTTTTCAGAAAATTTTTATACTATTGAATTATGATATAAACTAAATAGTAAGTTTTAATCAATTTTACAATAATTTAAGGGTACATTTATTCTATGTTTAAAATTTGTTTAAAGAGAGAAGAATAACTTTCGGAAAATTTGAAATTTTGATTATCGTTTTTCTCAAATGAAAATCTATAATCTATTACGTTTCATTTTTTAATAAAAATTTTAAAGATTTTATATTTCATTTGTCATTAATTTGTAAAAAACCATAAAATAAAGAAGTTTTTGGCCAAAAATTAGAAAATCGTTTGAAAAAGTATTTTAAAAAGATCCATCCTTCTCCGCCATTATTTTTGGACGGGATGTCAATACTTCTTGTTAAAATAGTTGAAATGAATAGATTTTTTTAAGAAAGGTTTTATACTATTGAATTATGATATAAACTAAATAGTAAGTTTTAATCAATTTTACAATAATTTAAGGCTACATTTAAGGTTATATTTAAAATTTAGTTTAAAAGAGAAGAGCACCTTTCGGAAAATTTGAAATTTTGATTATCGTTTTTCTCAAATGAAAATCTATAATCTATTACGTTTCATTTTTTAATAAAAATTTTAAAGATTTTATATTTCATTTGTCATTAATTTGTAAAAAACCATAAAATAAAGGAGTTTTTGGCCAAAAATTAGAAAATCGTTTAAAAATATTTGAAAAAGATCCATCGTTCTCCGCCATTATTTTTGGACTGGATGTCAATACTTCAAGTTAGAATAGTCGAAATGAATAGATTTTTTTAAGAAGTTTTTATACTATTGAATTATGATATAAACTAAATAGTAAATTTTAATCAGTTTTACAATAATTTAAGGGTACATTTAACTATGTTTAAAATTTGGTTTAAAAGAGAAGAGTTTTCGGAAAATTTGAAATTTTGATTATCGTTTTTCTCAAATGAAAATCTATAATCTATTACGTTCATTTTTTAATAAAAATTTTAAAGATTTTATATTTCATTTGTCATTAATTTGTAAAAAACCATAAAATAAAGGAGTTTTTGGCCAAAAATTAGAAAATCGTTTAAAAATATTTGAAAAAGATCCATCGTTCTCCGCCATTATTTTGGACTGGATGTCAATACTTCAAGTTAGAATAGTCGAAATGAATAGATTTTTTTCAGAAAATTTTTATACTATTGAATTATGATATAAACTAAATAGTAAGTTTTAATCAATTTTACAATAATTTAAGGTACATTTATTCTAATGTTTAAAATTTGGTTAAAAGAGAGAAGATCTTTCGGAAAATTTGAAATTTTGATTATCGTTTTTCAAATGAAAATCTATAATCTATTACGTTTCATTTTTTAATAAAATTTTAAAATTTTATATTTCATTTGTCATTAATTTGTAAAAAAACCATAAAAAAGAGTTTTTGGCCAAAAATTAGAAAATCGTTTGAAAAAGTATTTTAAAAAGATCCATCCTTCTCCGCCATTATTTTTGGACGGGATGTCAATACTTCTTGTTAAATAGTTGAAATGAATAGATTTTTTTAGAAAGGATTTTATACTATTGAATTATGATATAACTAAATAGTAAGTTTTAATCAATTTTACAATAATTTAAGTACTTTAAGGTTCTATTTAAAATTTAGTTTTAAAAGAGAAAGCACCTTTCGGAAAATTTGAAATTTTTGATTATCGTTTTTCTCAAGAAAATCTATAATCTATTACGTTTCATTTTTTAATAAAAATTTTAAAGATTTTATATTTATTTGTCATTAATTTGTAAAAAACCATAAAATAAAGAAGTTTTTGGCCAAAAATTAGAAAATCGTTTGAAAAAGTATTTTAAAAAGATCCATCCTTCTCCGCCATTATTTTTGGACGGGATGTCAATACTTCTTGTTAAATAGTTGAAATGAATAGATTTTTTTAAGAAAGGTTTTATACTATTGAATTATGATATAAACTAAATAGTAAGTTTTAATCAATTTTACAATAATTTAAGGTACATTTAGGTTATATTTAAAATTTAGTTTAAAAGAGAGAAGCACCTTTCGGAAAATTTGAAATTTTGATTATCGTTTTTCTCAAATGAAAATCTATAATCTATTACGTTTCATTTTTAATAAAAATTTTAAAGATTTTATATTTCATTTGTCATTAATTTGTAAAAAACCATAAAATAAAGGAGTTTTTGGCCAAAAATTAGAAATCGTTTAAAAATATTTGAAAAAGATCCATCGTTCTCCGCCATTATTTTTGGACTGGATGTCAATACTTCAAGTTAGAATAGTCGAAATGAATAGATTTTTTTCAAGAAATTTTTATACTATTGAATTATGATATAAACTAAATAGTAAGTTTTAATCAATTTTACAATAATTTAAGGGTACATTTATTCTAATGTTTAAAATTTGGTTTAAAAGAGAAGATAACTTTCGGAAAATTTGAAATTTTGATTATCTTTTTCTCAAATGAAAATCTATAATCTATTACGTTTTCATTTTTAATAAAAATTTTAAAGATTTTATATTTCATTTGTCATTAATTTGTAAAAAACCATAAAATAAAGGAGTTTTTGGCCAAAAATTAGAAAATCGTTTGAAAAAGTATTTGAAAAAGATCCATCCTTCTCCGCCATTATTTTTGGACGGATGTCAATACTTCTTGTTAAAATAGTTGAAATGAATAGATTTTTTTAAGAAAGGATTTTTATACTATTGAATTATGATATAAACTAAATAGTAAGTTTTAATCAATTTTACAATAATTTAAGGATACATTTAAGGTTATTTAAAATTTAGTTTAAAAGAGAAGAGCAACTTTCGGAAATTTGAATTTTGATTATCGTTTTTCTCAAATGAAATCTATAATCTATTACGTTTCATTTTTTAATAAAATTTTAAAGATTTTATATTTCATTTGTCATTAATTTGTAAAAAACCATAAAATAAAGGAAGTTTTTGGCCAAAATTAGAAAATCGTTTAAAAATATTTGAAAAAAGATCCATCGTTCTCCGCCATTATTTTTGGACTGGATGTCAATACTTCAAGTTAAATAGTCGAAATGAATAGATTTTTTTAAGAAAATTTTTATACTATTGAATTATGATATAAACTAAATAGTAAGTTTTAATCAATTTTACAATAATTTAAGGGTATTTTAAGCTATGTTTAAAATTTGTTTAAAAGAGAGAAGATAAATTTCGGAAAATTGAAATTTTGATTATCGTTTTCTCAAATGAAAATCTATAATCTATTACGTTTCATTTTTTAATAAAATTTTAAAGATTTTATATTTATTTGTCATTAATTTGTAAAAACCATAAAATATAAGAAGTTTTTGGCCAAAAATTAGAAAATCGTTTGAAAAAGTATTTTAAAAAGATCCATCCTTCTCCGCCATTATTTTTGGACGGGATGTCAATACTTCTTGTTAAAATAGTTGAAATGAATAGATTTTTTTAAGAAAGGTTTTATACTATTGAATTATGATATAAACTAAATAGTAATTTTTAATCAATTTTACAATAATTTAAGGGTACATTTAGGTTATTTAAAATTTAGTTTAAAAGAGAAGAGCACCTTTCGGAAAATTTGAAATTTTGATTATCGTTTTTCTCAAATGAAAATCTATAATCTATTACGTTTCATTTTTTAATAAAAATTTTAAAGATTTTATATTTCATTTGTCATTAATTTGTAAAAAACCATAAAATAAAGGAGTTTTTGGCCAAAAATTAGAAAATCGTTTAAAAATATTTGAAAAAGATCCATCGTTCTCCGCCATTATTTTTGGATGGGATGTCAATACTTCAAGTTAGAATAGTCGAAATGAATAGATTTTTTTAAGGAAGTTTTTATACTATTGAATTATGATATAAACTAAATAGTAAATTTTAATCAGTTTTACAATAATTTAAGGGTACATTATTCTATATGTTAAAATTTGTTTAAAAGAGAGAAGAGTACTTTCGGAAAATTTGAAATTTTGATTATCGTTTTAAAAATGAAATCTATAATCTATTACGTTTCATTTTTTAATAAAAATTTTAAAGATTTTTATTTCATTTGTCATTAATTTGTAAAAAAACCATAAAATAAAGAAGTTTTTGGCCAAAAATTAGAAAATCGTTTGAAAGTATTTTAAAAAGATCCATCCTTCTCCGCCATTATTTTGGACTGGATGTCAATACTTCAAGTAAATAGTCGAAATGAATAGATTTTTTTCAGAAAATTTTATACTATTGAATTATGATATAAACTAAATAAAGTTTTAATCAATTTTACAATAATTTAAGGATACATTTATTATATTTTAAAATTTGGTTTAAAAGAGAGAAACTTTCGGAAAATTTGAATTTTGATTATCTTTTTCTCAAATGAAAATCTATAATCTATTACGTTTCATTTTTTAATAAAAATTTTAAAGATTTTTATTTCATTTGTCATTAGTTTGATATAAACTAAATAGTGAGTTTTAATCAATTTTATAATAATTTAAGGTACATTTAAGCTTATGTTTAAAATTTGATTTAAAAGAGAGAAGAATAACTTGGAAAATCTGAAATTTTGATTATCGTTTTTCTCAGAGGAAAATCTATAATCTATTAAGTTTCATTTTTTAATAAAAATTTTAGATTTTATATTTAATTTGTCATTAATTTGTAAAAAAACAATAAAATAAAGGAGTTTTGGCCAAAAATTAGAAAATCGCTTGAAAATATTTGAAAGAGATCCATCGTTCTCCGTCATTATTTTTGGACGGGATGTCAATACTTCAAGTTATAATAGTCGAAATGAATAGATTTTTTTAAGAACGTTTTTATACTATTGAATTATGATATAAACTAAATAGTAAATTTTAATCAGTTTTACAATAAATTTAAGGGTACATTTATTCTAATGTTTAAAATTTGGTTAAAAGAGAGAAGAGTAACTTTCGGAAAATTTGAAATTTTGATTATCGTTTTTGAAAAATGAAAATCTATAATCTATAACGTTTCATTTTTTAATAAAAATTTTAAAGATTTTATATTTCATTTGTCATTAATTTGTGAAAAACCATAAAATAAGAAGTTTTTGGCCAAAAATTAGAAAATCGTTTGAAAAAGTATTTGAAAAGATCCATCCTTCTCCGCCATTATTTTTGGACGGGATGTCAATACTTCTTGTTAAAATAGTGAAATGAATAGATTTTTTTAAGAAAATGTTTTATACTATTGAATTATGATATAAACTAAATAGTAAGTTTTAATCAATTTTACAATAATTTATTAGGGCTACATTAGCTTATATTTAAAATTTAGTTTAAAGAGAGAAGCACCTTTCGGAAAAATTAAATTTTGATTATCGTTTTTCTCAAATGAAAATCTGTAATCTATTACGTTTCATTTTTTAATAAAAATTTTAAAGATTTTATATTTCATTTGTCATTAATTGTAAAAAACCATAAAATAAAGGAGTTTTTGGCCAAAAAATTAGAAAATCGTTTAAAAATATTTGAAAAAGATCCATCGTTCTCCGCCATTATTTTGGACTGGATGTCATATACTTCAAGTTAGAATAGTCGAAATGAATAGATTTTTTCATAAAATTTTTATACTATTGAATTATGATATAAACTAAATATTAAGTTGTAATTCAATTTTACAATAATTTAAGGGTACATTTATTCTAATGTTTAAAATTTGGTTTAAAAGAGAGAAGATTAACTTTCGGAAAATTTGAAATTTTGATTATCTTTTTTCTCAAATGAAAATCTATAATCTATTACGTTTCATTTTTTAATAAAAATTTTAAAGATTTTATATTTCATTTGTCATTAGTTTGATATAAACTAATAGTGAGTTTTAATCAATTTTATAATAATTTAAGGGTACTTTTAAGCTTATTTTTAAAATTTGATTTAAAAGAAAGAGACAAATAACTTCGGAAAATCTGAAATTTTGATTATCGTTTTTCTCAGAGGAAAATCTATAATCTATTATTTCATTTTTATAAAAATTTTAGAGATTTTATATTTAATTTGTGATTAATTTGTAAAAAACAATAAAAATAAAGGGAGTTTTTGGCCAAAATTAGAAAATCGCTTGAAAATATTTGAAAGAGATCCTCCGTTCTCCGTCATTATTTTTGACGGGATGTTCATTACTTCAAGTTAGAATAGTCGAAATGAATAGATTTTTTTAAGAACGTTTTTATACTATTGAATTATGATATAAACTAAATAGTAAATTTTAATCAGTTTTACAATAATTTAAGGGTACATTTATTCTAATGTTTAAAATTTGGTTTAAAAGAGAGAAGAGTAACTTTCGGAAAAATTTGAAATTTTGATTATCGTTTTTCTCAAATGAAAATCTGTAATCTATTACGTTTCATTTTTAATAAAAATTTTTAAAGATTTTATATTTCATTTGTCATTAATTTGTAAAACCATAAATAAAGAGTTTTTGGCCAAAAATTAGAAAATCGTTTAAAAATATTTGAAAAAGATCCATCCGTTCTCCGCCATTATTTTTGGACGGATGTCAATACTTCAAGTTAAATAGTCGAAATGAATAATTTTTTTCAGAAAATTTTATACTATTGAATTATGATATAAACTAAATATAGTTGTATTCAATTTTACAATAATTAAGGGTACATTTAAGCTTCTAATGTTTAAAATTTGGTTTAAAAGAGAGAAGATTAACTTTCGGAAAATTTGAAATTTTGATTATCTTTTTTCTCAAATGAAAATCTATAATCTATTACGTTTTCATTTTTTTAATAAAAATTTTAAAGATTTTATATTTCATTTGTCATTAATTTGTAAAAAAAACCATAAAATAAAGGAGTTTTGGCCAAAAATTAGAAAATCGTTTGTGAAAAAGATTTGAAAAAGATCCATCCTTCTCCGCCATTATTTTTGACGGATGTCAATACTCTTGTTAAAATAGTTGAATGAAGATTTTTTTAGAAAGGATTTATACTATTGAATTATGATATAAACTAAATAGTAAGTTTTAATCAATTTTACAATAATTTAAGGATACATTTAAGGTTATATTTAAAACTTTAGTTTAAAAGAGAAGAGCACCTTTCGGAAAATTTGAATTTTGATTATCGTTTTTCTCAAATGAAAATCTATAATCTATTACGTTTCATTTTTTAATAAAATTTTAAAGATTTTATATTTTCATTTGTCATTAATTTGTAAAAAACCATAAAATAAAGGATTTTTGGCCAAAAAATTAGAAAATCGTTTAAAAAATATTTGAAAAAGATCCATCGTTCTCCGCCATTATTTTTTGGACTGGATGTCATACTTCAGTAACAATAGTCGAAATGAATAGATTTTTTTAAAAATTTTTATACTATTGATTTATGATATAAACTAAATAGTAAGTTTTAATCAATTTTTACAATAATTTAAGGGATATTTAAGCTATGTTTAAATTTGGATTTAAAAGAGAGAAGAATAATTTCGGAAAATCTGAAATTTTGATTATCGTTTTTCTCAGAGGAAAATCTATAATCTATTAAGTTTCATTTTTTTAATAAAATTTTTAGAGATTTTATATTATTTGTCATTAATTTGTAAAAAACCATAAAATAAAGAAGTTTTGGCCAAAAATTAGAAAATCGTTTGAAAAAGTATTTTAAAAGATCCATCCTTCTCCGCCATTATTTTTGGACGGGATGTCAATACTTCTTTGTTAAAATAGTTGAAATGAATAGATTTTTTTAAGAAGTTTTATACTATTGATTATAATATAAACTAAATAGTAAGTTTTAATCATTTTACAATAATTTAAGGCTACATTTAAGGTTCTATTTTAAAATTTAGTTTAAAAAGAAGAGCACCTTCGGAAAATTTGAAATTTTGATTATCGTTTTTCTCAAATGAAAATCTGTAATCTATTACGCTTCATTTTTTAATAAAAATTTTAAAGATTTTATATTTCATTTGTCATTAATTTGTAAAAAACCATAAAATAAAGGAGTTTTTGGCCAAAAATTAGAAAATCGTTTAAAAATATTTGAAAAAGATCCATCGTTCTCCGCCATTATTTTTTGGACGGGATGTCAATACTTCAAGTTAGAATAGTCGAAATGAATAGATTTTTTTCAGAAAATTTTTATACTATTGGAATTATGATATAAACTAAATATTAAGTTGTATTCAATTTTACAATAATTTAAGGGTACATTATTCTAATGTTTTAAAATTTGGTTTAAAAGAGAGAGATTAACTTTCGGAAAATTTGAAATTTTGATTATCTTTTTCTCAAATGAAAATCTAAATCTATTACGTTTCATTTTTTAATAAAAATTTTAAAGATTTTAATTTCATTTGTCATTAATTTGGTAAAAAAAACCATAAAATAAAGGAGTTTTGCCAAAAATTAGAAAATCGTTGAAAAAGTATTTGAAAAAGATCCATCCTTCTCCGCCATTATTTTTGGAGGATGTCAATACTTCTTGTTAAAATAGTTAAATGAATAGATTTTTTAAGAAAGGTTTATACTATTGAATTATGATATAAACTAAATAGTAAGTTTTAATCAATTTTACAATAATTTAAGGATACATTAAGGTTATATTTAAAATTTAGTTTAAAAGAGAAGAGACCTTTCGGAAAATTTGAATTTTGATTATCGTTTTTTCTCAAATGAAAATCTATAATCTATTACGTTTCATTTTTTAATAAAAATTTTAAGATTTTATATTTCATTGTCATTATTTGTAAAAAACCATAAAATAAAGGAGTTTTTGGCCAAAAATTAGAAAATCGTTTAAAATATTTGAAAAAGATCCATCGTTCTCCGCCATTATTTTTGGACTGGATGTCAATACTTCAAGTTAAAATAGTCGAAATGAATAGATTTTTTTAGAAAATTTTTATACTATTGATTATGATATAAACTAAATAGTAAGTTTTAATCAATTTTATAATAATTTAAGGGTACATTTAACTAATGTTTTAAAATTTGTTTAAAAGAGAAGATACTTTCGGAAAATTTGAAATTTTGATTATCGTTTTTCTCAAGAAAATCTATAATCTATTAAGTTTCATTTTTTAATAAAAATTTTAAAGATTTTATTTCATTGTCATTAATTTGAAAAAACCATAAATAAAGAAGTTTTTGGCCAAAAATTAGAAAATCGTTTGAAAAAGTATTTTAAAAAGATCCATCCTTCTCCGCCATTATTTTTGGACGGGATGTCAATACTTCTTGTTAAAATAGTTGAAATGAATAGATTTTTTTAAAAAGGTTTTATACTATTGAATTATGATATAAACTAAATAGTAAGTTTTAATCAATTTTACAATAATTTAAGGGTACATTTAAGCTTATATTTAAAATTTAGTTTAAAAGAGAAGAGCACCTTTCGGAAAATTTGAAATTTTGATTATCGTTTTTCTCAAATGAAAATCTATAATCTATTACGCTTCATTTTTTAATAAAAATTTTAAAGATTTTATATTTCATTTGTCATTAATTTGTAAAAAACATAAAAAATAAGGAGTTTTTGCCAAAAATTAGAAAATCGTTTAAAATATTTGAAAAAGATCCATCGTTCTCCGCCATTATTTTGGACTGGATGTCAATACTTCAAGTTAGAATAGTCGAAATGAATAGATTTTTTTAAGGAAGTTTTATACTATTGAATTATGATATAAACTAAATAGTAAATTTTAATCAGTTTTACAATAATTTAAGGGTACATTTATTCTAATGTTTAAAATTTGGTTTAAAAGAGAGAAGAGTAACTTTCGGAAAATTTGAAATTTGATTATCGTTTTTCAAAATGAAAATCTATAATCTATTACGTTTTCATTTTTTAATAAAAATTTTAAAGATTTTATATTTCATTTGTCATTAATTTGTAAAAAACCATAAAATAAAGAAGTTTTTGGCCAAAAATTAGAAAATCGTTTAAAAATATTTTAAAAGATCCATCGTTCTCCGCCATTATTTTTGGACGGATGTCAATACTTCTTGTTAGAATAGTTGAAATGAATAGATTTTTTTAGAAATTTTTATACTATGAATTATGATATAACTAAATATAGTTTATCAATTTTACAATAATTTAAGGGTAATTTATTAATGTTTAAAATTTGGTTTAAAAGAGAAAGATTACTTTCGGAAAATTTGAAATTTTGATTATCTTTTTTCTCAAATGAAAATCTATAATCATTACGTTTCATTTTTTAATAAAAATTTTAAAGATTTTATATTTCATTTGTCATTAGTTTGATATAAACTAAATAGTGAGTTTTAATCAATTTTATAATATTTAAGGGTACATTTAAGCTTATGTTTAAAATTTGATTTAAAAGAGAGAAGAATAACTTTCGGAAATCTGAAATTTTGATTATCGTTTTTCTCAGAGAAAATCTATAATCTATTAAGTTCATTTTTTAATAAAAATTTTAAGATTTTATATTTTTTGTCATTAATTTGTAAAAACCATAAAATAAAGAGTTTTTGGCCAAAAATTAGAAAATCGTTTGAAAAAGTATTTGAAAAAGATCCATCGTTCTCCGCCATTATTTTTGGACGGGATGTCATACTTCTTGTTAGAATAGTCGAAATGAATAGATTTTTTTAAGAAAGTTTTTATACTATTGAATTATGATATAAACTAAATAGTAATTTTAATCAGTTTTACAATAATTTAAGGGTACATTTATTATATTTAAAATTTTGTTTAAAAGAGAAGAGCTTTCGGAAAATTTGAAATTTTGATTATCGTTTTTCAAATGAAAATCTATAATCTATTACGTTCATTTTTTAATAAAAATTTTAAAGATTTTATATTTCATTTGTCATTAATTTGTAAAAAACCATAAAATAAAGGAGTTTTTGGCCAAAAATTAGAAAATCGTTTAAAAATATTTGAAAAAGATCCATCGTTCTCCGCCATTATTTTTGGACTGGATGTCAATACTTCAAGTTAGAATAGTCGAAATGAATAGATTTTTTTCAGAAAATTTTTATACTATTGAATTATGATATAAATTAAATATTAAGTTGTATTCAATTTTACAATAATTTAAGGGTACATTTATTCTAATGTTTAAAATTTGGTTTAAAAGAGAGAAGATTAACTTTCGGAAAATTTGAAATTTTGATTATCTTTTTTCTCAAATGAAAATCTATAATCTATTACGTTTCATTTTTTAATAAAAATTTTAAAGATTTTATATTTCATTTGTCATTAGTTTGATATAAACTAAATAGTGAGTTTTAATCAATTTTATAATAATTTAAGGGTACATTTAAGCTTATGTTTAAAATTTGATTTAAAGAGAGAAGAATAACTTTCGGAAAATCTGAAATTTTGATTATCGTTTTTCTCAGAGAAAATCTATAATCTATTAAGTTTCATTTTTTAATAAAAATTTTAGAGATTTTATATTTATTTGTGATTAATTTGTAAAAAACATAAAATAAAGGAGTTTTTGGCCAAAAATTAGAAAATCGCTTGAAAATATTTGAAAGAGATCCATCGTTCTCCGTCATTATTTTTGGACGGGATGTCATTACTTCAAGTTAGAATAGTCGAAATGAATAGATTTTTTAAGAACGTTTTTATACTATTGAATTATGATATAAACTAAATAGTAAATTTTAATCAGTTTTACAATAATTTAAGGGTACATTTATTCTAATGTTTAAAATTTGGTTTAAAGAGAAGAGTAACTTTCGGAAAATTTGAAATTTTGATTATCGTTTTTGAAAAATGAAAATCTATAATCTATAACGTTTCATTTTTTAATAAAAATTTTAAAGATTTTATATTTCATTTGTCATTAATTTGTAAAAACCATAAAATAAAGAAGTTTTTGGCCAAAAATTAGAAAATCGTTTGAAAAAGTATTTGAAAAAGATCCATCCTTCTCCGCCATTATTTTTGGACGGGATGTCAATACTTCTTGTTAAAATAGTTGAAATGAATAGATTTTTTTAAGAAAGGTTTTATACTATTGAATTATGATATAAACTAAATAGTAAGTTTTAATCAATTTTACAATAATTTAAGGGTACATTTAAGGTTATATTTAAAATTTAGTTTAAAAGAGAAGAGCACCTTTCGGAAAATTTGAAATTTTGATTATCGTTTTTTCTCAAATGAAAATCTGTAATCTATTACGTTCATTTTTTAATAAAAATTTTAAAGATTTTATATTTCATTTGTCATTAATTTGTAAAAAACCATAAAATAAAGGAGTTTTTGGCCAAAAATTAGAAAATCGTTTAAAAATATTTGAAAAAGATCCATCGTTCTCCGCCATTATTTTTGGACTGGATGTCAATACTTCAAGTTAGAATAGTCGAAATGAATAGATTTTTTTAAGAAAGTTTTTATACTATTGAATTATGATATAAACTAAATAGTAAATTTTAATCAGTTTTACAATAATTTAAGGGTACATTTATTCTAATGTTTAAAATTTGGTTTAAAAGAGAGAAGAGTAACTTTCGGAAAATTTGAAATTTTGATTATCGTTTTTCTCAAATGAAAATCTATAATCTATTACGTTTCATTTTTTAATAAAAATTTTAAAGATTTTATATTTCATTTGTCATTAATTTGTAAAAAACCATAAAATAAAGGAGTTTTTGGCCAAAAATTAGAAAATCGTTTGAAAAAGTATTTGAAAAAGATCCATCCTTCTCCGCCATTATTTTTGGACGGATGTCAATACTTCTTGTTAAAATAGTTGAAATGAATAGATTTTTTTAAGAAAGTTTTATACTATTGAATTATGATATAAACTAAATAGTAAGTTTTAATCAATTTTACAATAATTTAAGGATACATTTAAGTTATATTTAAAATTTAGTTTAAAAGAGAAGAGCACCTTTCGGAAAATTTGAAATTTTGATTATCGTTTTTCTCAAATGAAAATCTATAATCTATTACGTTTCATTTTTTAATAAAAATTTTAAAGATTTTATATTTCATTTGTCATTAATTTGTAAAAAACCATAAAATAAAGGAGTTTTTGGCCAAAAATTAGAAAATCGTTTAAAAATATTTGAAAAAGATCCATCGTTCTCCGCCATTATTTTTGGACTGGATGTCAATACTTCAAGTTAGAATAGTCGAAATGAATAGATTTTTTTAAGGAAGTTTTTATACTATTGAATTATGATATAAACTAAATAGTAAATTTTAATCAGTTTTACAATAATTTAAGGGTACATTTATTCTAATGTTTAAAATTTTGTTTAAAAGAGAGAAGAGTAACTTTCGGAAAATTTGAAATTTTGATTATCGTTTTTCAAAAATGAAAATCTATAATCTATTACGTTTCATTTTTTAATAAAAATTTTAAAGATTTTATATTTCATTTGTCATTAATTTGTAAAAAACCATAAAATAAAGAAGTTTTTGGCCAAAAATTAGAAAATCGTTTGAAAAAGTATTTTAAAAAAATCCATCCTTCTCCGCCATTATTTTTGGACTGGATGTCAATACTTCAAGTTAGAATAGTCGAAATGAATAGATTTTTTTCAGAAAATTTTTATACTATTGAATTATGATATAAATTAAATATTAAGTTGTATTCAATTTTACAATAATTTAAGGGTACATTTATTCTAATGTTTAAAATTTGGTTTAAAAGAGAGAAGATTAACTTTCGGAAAATTTGAAATTTTGATTATCTTTTTTCTCAAATGAAAATCTATAATCTATTACGTTTCATTTTTTAATAAAAATTTTAAAGATTTTATATTTCATTTGTCATTAGTTTGATATAAACTAAATAGTGAGTTTTAATCAATTTTATAATAATTTAAGGGTACATTTAAGCTTATGTTTAAAATTTGATTTAAAAGAGAGAAGAATAACTTTCGGAAAATCTGAAATTTTGATTATCGTTTTTCTCAGAGGAAAATCTATAATCTATTAAGTTTCATTTTTTAATAAAAATTTTAGAGATTTTATATTTAATTTGTGATTAATTTGTAAAAAACAATAAAATAAAGGAGTTTTTGGCCAAAAATTAGAAAATCGCTTGAAAATATTTGAAAGAGATCCATCGTTCTCCGTCATTATTTTTGGACGGGATGTCATTACTTCAAGTTAGAATAGTCGAAATGAATAGATTTTTTTAAGAACGTTTTTATACTATTGAATTATGATATAAACTAAATAGTAAATTTTAATCAGTTTTACAATAATTTAAGGGTACATTTATTCTAATGTTTAAAATTTGGTTTAAAAGAGCGAAGAGTAACTTTCGGAAAATTTGAAATTTTGATTATCGTTTTTGAAAAATGAAAATCTATAATCTATAACGTTTCATTTTTTAATAAAAATTTTAAAGATTTTATATTTCATTTGTCATTAATTTGTGAAAAACCATAAAATAAAGAAGTTTTTGGCCAAAAATTAGAAAATCGTTTGAAAAAGTATTTGAAAAAGATCCATCCTTCTCCGCCATTATTTTTGGACGGGATGTCAATACTTCTTGTTAAAATAGTTGAAATGAATAGATTTTTTTAAGAAAGGTTTTATACTATTGAATTATGATATAAACTAAATAGTATGTTTTAATCAATTCTACAATAATTTAAGGGCACATTTAAGCTTATATTTAAAATTTAGTTTAAAAGAGAAGAGCACCTTTCGGAAAATTTGAAATTTTGATTATCGTTTTTCTCAAATGAAAATCTGTAATCTATTACGCTTCATTTTTTAATAAAAATTTTAAAGATTTTATATTTCATTTGTCATTAATTTGTAAAAAACCATAAAATAAAGGAGTTTTTGGCCAAAAATTAGAAAATCGTTTAAAAATATTTGAAAAAGATCCATCGTTCTCCGCCATTATTTTTGGACTGGATGTCAATACTTCAAGTTAGAATAGTCGAAATGAATAGATTTTTTTCAGAAATTTTTATACTATTGAATTATGATATAAACTAAAGTAAGTTTATCAATTTTACAATAATTTAAGGGTACATTTATTCTAATGTTTAAAATTTGTTTAAAAGAGAGAAGATTAACTTTCGGAAAATTTGAAATTTTGATTATCGTTTTTCTCAAATGAAAATCTATAATCTATTACGTTTCATTTTTTAATAAAAATTTTAAAGATTTTATATTTCATTTGTCATTAATTTGTAAAAAACCATAAAATAAAGAGTTTTGGCCAAAAATTAGAAAATCGTTTGAAAAAGTATTTGAAAAAGATCCATCCTTCTCCGCCATTATTTTTGGACGGGATGTCAATACTTCTTGTTAAAATAGTCGAAATGAATAGATTTTTTTAAGAAAGGTTTTATACTATTGAATTATGATATAAACTAAATAGTAAGTTTTAATCAATTTTACAATAATTTAAGGATACATTTAAGGTTATATTTAAAATTTGTTTAAAAGAGAGAGCACCTTTCGGAAAATTTGAATTTTGATTATCGTTTTTCTCAAATGAAAATCTATAATCTATTACGTTTCATTTTTTAATAAAAATTTTAAAGATTTTATATTTCATTTGTCATTATTTGTAAAAAACCATAAAATAAAGGAGTTTTTGGCCAAAAATTAGAAAATCGTTTAAAATATTTGAAAAAGATCCATCGTTCTCCGCCATTATTTTTGGACTGGATGTCAATACTTCAAGTTAGAATAGTCGAAATGAATAGATTTTTTAAGAAAGTTTTTATACTATTG
>JAJOZX010020443.1:0-26922 GCA_023014485.1 Bathynomus jamesi
TTGTTAATCATGACGAATTATGCATGAAACTTGTAAATCGTAATGTACCTGGTTACTTGGTCCGTATATTAATATTCTGTTATAATCACCAGACAATGATTGTAAGATGGGTTGGGGTTAATTCAGAGCCATTCTCTGTGACCAATGGTATCAGGCAGGGAGGGATACTATCCCCCAACTTATTCAATGTTTATATAGATAATGTATATGTTATGCTGAATATCTGTAAAATAGGCTGCTATATTGGTACAATGATTATTAATTATCTGATGTATGCAGATGATCTAGTTCTTATTTCTCCATCTGTAAAAGGGCTCAGCACACTTTTGAAGGTGTGTGAAAGGTATGGGAAGGATAACAACATAAAATATAATCCTGATAAAAGTCGTTATGATTATGAGGACCAAGGCCTGCAAGTATATAAAATTTCCTGAATTTCAATTGAATAGTATGGTGCTGTCAAAAGTAACCCAGACTATATAGGCGTATGAAGACTAGGAAATTAGCATTTTCAGGACAGATTTTTCGTGACTTTCCTTTTGTTTTTTACTTCTTGAAGTGAATTAATTACTTGCTACTATGTAACTTGTAATTAATAATTAAAATAAATACATTACATAACCATCGGTCCATTGTATTCACTGATCTCAAACAGTGACAGTTCAGATGTGATATGTAAGTGGAGGTAGTGCTCTCTAGTGTGCTCATTAGTGCTCTAATGTCGTAGTTTTGCTTGTCATTTAGAAGTGTTGTAGCCAAATTTTCTCATTTTTGTAAATTGTAATGTTTTTTACATCAAAAAGGCTTTAATATATATTACTCATACTCTAACCTTTGTGTTATTTTGTGCTACACATAATACACATAATGCTTATGCGGAAATCATGTCATCCTGAAAATTTTTAGGGCAAAATTTTTCCGCCCTCCCCCCCCCCCCCCCCCCAGTAAAGTGCCATCCCATACGCTTATGCCAGACTAAGTATTTTGGCCGCATACTAACGGATAGTCTTTCAGATGACTGATATTCTTAGGCAACGTAGACAATTATATGCTCAGGGAAATACTTTGGTTAGAAAATTTTATGTGTACATTAGATGTTAAGTTGTTTTTGTTCAAAACTTTTTGTACTCCAATGTATACAGCTCATTTGTGGTGGAACTACAGGATGTTTAATTTGAGGAAATTATATGTTGCATATAATAATATTTTTAGGAGTTTATTAAGGACTCCAAGATTTGTAAACGGTGCTCCTTCTAGTGTCAGTACGCTGTTTGTAGTCAATAAGGTGCCTAACTGTGCTATAGTCACTCGCAGTTTGTATTTAGATTTATCACTAGGCTTGGTGATCAGTCAATAAGATAATAGAAGCCATGATTAGTGGACTGGTCTCCGATATATTTAATAAATCTCAAATCTGAAAGCATTGGCGTAGGCAGTTGTATGTTCATTATACACTGATTCACTGGCCTACTTAGTCAGTGCTCCAGACACCTATCTCTTAATCTTCTATGGACCTCTTCCTCTTGTATAATGTTTGTACCCGTTGAGTCTGAAATAAAATGCATGTTTGTTTGTTAGTTAGTTAGTTACTCGGCAATAGTAACAAAGGCTACAACCTCAGTCAAACTAGGCGAAGAAATCCAGACAATGTTTTTAAACTATCGACTGTTTATGGTTGATTTGAAGCTGTATGCAGACTCTAACCAAAACCTAGAATACCTATTATGGAGTGTACTGTACATGCTTTCTCTGGTGACATAAAAATGAAGTTTGGATTAGACAAGTGTGTTAAATGTACAATGAGGGGAGGTAAGAAAAATATAAACAAGGTTAGTTTCTATAAATATCTTGGAATGCAATAGAATGATAATATAGAACATTGACAAATGTGAGAGAAAATCAGTGGAGAGTATGTGCAAAGACTGAGAGAGATCTACAAGACCCAACCCTCATTAAAGAACAAAATAACAGCTATAAATCAACTTGCCATCCCTGTTATTGATTAAAGTATAGGGATAATGGGTATGGGCGGACATCGGAATAACGCACACCATCTCCAAAACCACTTTATTTTTCCATAATTTCTTTGATTTATAGGTTTTAGCAAATGCTGATTATAAATCTGTTAAGAAATAAATTTTTTAGAAAAAACTTAACATTTTTGAAATTAAAAAAAAAAACCGGGCATTCAGTTGACCTATCGGGCCTTCAATGTTATTCCGATGTCCGCCATTGAAGGCCCGGTTACGTCATCTGTATGCCCTTGACAATTGTAAGGTGAAGTTGTTAGTTTTGCTAGTTTTAACAAGAATATCACGACTTAACCTAACCAATTGTCAAAACTAACGAAAATAACACAACTTAACCTAACCAATTGTCAAGGGCATACAGTTGACCTAACAGGGCATACAGTTGACTTAACCCGGCTTTCAATGGCGGACATCGGAATAACAATGAAGGCCCGATTAGGTCAACTGTATGCCAGTTTTTTTTTTTTTAAGAAAAAAAATTTCAAAACTTTTTTCGAAAAAAATTATTTCTTAACATTTAAAATGAGCATATGTTGAAACCTATAAATCCAAGAAGTTATGGAAAAATAAAATGTTTTTGGAGATGGTGCGCGTTATTCCGATGTCCGCCTGGGTATGCCTAATTACCACACCGGTCCGCACCGGGACAAAATATTAATAATATACCCATCAAAATCAATAATAAAGCAATGTTTTGTGTCACAACCATGCGACCTACCATTTCTATGGTTGAGCCGTATCCATGTTTGTGCCATTAGAAGTTCGCTGTGAGAAGCGAATGTCCCTTAATTTCATTCCCTTGAAGTACAAACAAGACAATCAACGGTTTAGATCGTTTAACATTTCCATCAGAATATTTCCCATATCTCCATTTCCCATTTGTTATAGAATTTATTATAATTAATTATTGTTATCTAACACTCCATCCCTAAATTTTTATCAAATTATGCATGCACATTGAATGTGGCATGATTTGAACCCTTGTTTGTACTTCTTTACTCATTTACTTAATTCTTCCTCAAATGCACCCAATTCCTTAATATTACTGTATACTCGTATAAGTGTAGGCCCATATATTTAATTAATAGTTTCACTCACTCTTGTACCATGGCTCTAAACCCTTCATTACCAAAGCTGGGCACTTGCGGTATTTTTTGCGGTACTGCGGTACTGCGGTACTACCAAACCGGTACCGCATAACGCAGTACCGCAAAGGATCGCTGAAAGTACAGCAGCAGTACCGCTACCGCATTCAAATTTCCCGCGGTACTTTCCGCGGTACCGACAAACACGACTTTTCAAAAAATTAACACTTTTTTGAAGTAAACCTTATTACAGGAGTACAGTAAGACGAATGCTGCGTGTGTTGCATCAGCCTAACTCTAGACACGTTAAGTTTTCGTTCAGAACATGTTACGTTGCCATCCTATCACAACGCCTCAGTGCAGTGCTTGCTTTTGAGCCGGTTGCACGTGTGTTACATTTCTGTGACAAAGATCGATTTTTAGCCATTATGGCAGAAAGTTCAGATGCGAAATCGCCGATATGCAATTTCTGAAAATATGTGCTATTACTTGTGTTGTTCTTGTGTGCAGTACCGCAGTACCGCGGAACGCACCAGGGGGACCTGAAAAACTACCGCAGTACCGCGTAACGCACTGGGCATGCTGAGGTACCGCAGTACCGCGTAACGCACCCCCAAATTTTGGTACCGCGCCCACCACTGTTCATTACTGTCTCTCTCTAATTTGTTTCCTCTCATTTTTCCCAATAATGACCAATATTTTATACTATACGTACGAGTTAAATAACTATGGCGTATTAATTATGGATTAACATATATTGTATAATGCGTAGACTATGACATAGTAAATTAAATTGATTCCTCTCGCATTTGTTATACCTTGAATACTGAATCTTGGTATTCAATGTATGATAACTTCTCCCGAATGTATACTATATAAGTTATTATGTATACATTGTCTTATCTAATATGATACAGTATAAAATATTGTCGACCATATTCATTCATACGTCCATGTCCTTTCTTGACCTTTATCTTTTATTAATTTTATTAATTATTCATTCATCTACCTATTGTCTACCTATGCCAGAGCTTTCCAAACTGGTGTGTCGCGACACATTAGTGTTTTTTGTATTTTGAAAATTTTGATTTTTCTATCAACAAAATCGGCTACAAGATAAACCACCTACTGAAAAATTCTCTCATATTTTATAACAAAAATTAATTAATGTGTCGTGAAAATTGTTATGCTTAAATAGTTTGTCGCCAACGTTAAAAGTTTGGAAAGCTCTGACCTATGCCCTATCAACATATCAGTCCAAATTTACTCGTGTCCGTCTATATTACGCACGCAACCTATTGTGTGACGTACCAGTATGTGTACTTTATGCATTCGTACATGTCCGCTGATCATGATTACGTACGTAGCTACTTTATATCAAGATACGTCCACATGTATGCAGTCGCTTATTTAAAAAAATTTACTTTTTTTAATTATTTAACCTCTCGCAAGATACTCGTTAATACTGACACAAGTGTTCAAATTCCGATGACATCGCCAAAAGCGAGCTTCCGAGTCTGAAACCTTCCCTCTTGCTTGCTCCTAATTCGAAACCTTATTATGTGTGTTTGTTATATATATGTGCCCATGTACTGTGTATTATACTCCTATTCCATCTTTCCCAATACGTCCCTGACTACCTAATTAAATCCTAGAATAATAGTTCTCCTAATTGTCTATAAGTACAAAACACTATAAAACTATAATTAACTGTGTTTAACTGTAATTAACTGTACTTTAATGAAATTGTAATTAACGATAATAAGTGAATGTGAATTAGTTGGTAATTATAATCATAGTTATAGTAAACCAAAATTACAATTTACTCAGTGATGTACTTGGGTTGTACTCAATGTATGACTCCGACATTGTTTCGCCATTTAGGAATGTATACTCGGCGAAATTATTTTTTTGTTATTTATTTTTCGTTTTATTTTGGAATCTTTTAAAAATTCTGATATATGCTTAAATTATACTTGACGTCAAGAATTCTTTAGATCTCCAGTTAAAGTGAGCACTTAACCTTCAACTGCACTCCCCCCCCCCCCCCCGAAAAAAATTTAGATTTGTGTATTTCTTGTATTGTAGATTAAATCATTCCTGCCTTAGCCCTTGCTCGAGGAGGTCAAACCTCCTCACTTTCAATTCCTGCCTGAGCTGCTGCTGCTGCTGCTGCTGCTGCTGCAAGAGGTCGAACCTTTTCCCCTGTACATTTCTGACCATCGGTGGTTACCATAAGAGGCTATAAATAAATTCATTTCCCTCCTTTAGTGCCTCGTTCTGTATATATTTTTAGTAATAAAACATTATTTGAGTGAACAAAGTCCCATTGAAAACTGAAGTGTTTCGATTCGCTCCTTCGAAAAAACTTGGTAGAAACTGTTTCACATTCTTGTTACTCGGATGCTCTACGGCTAAGGCCGAGTTTAACCAAAAAGGACCATCTTCGTTGGATCGTCCAAAGTGCATTCATCATGAAAGTCGCAAGCGGGCAGTGGTCCGGACACACGCGATGGATGCATTAGATGTATTTTCATCTGATAATGAGTATAAATTTTGGCAAATTTTACGAGTCTGCAGCAGCTATTTGATTTCTAATATATATATATATATATATATATATATATATATATATATATATATATATATATATATGATGCAAACCCACAAGGAAAAAGAAAAATGATACCAAGTCCTTTCGTGTATTCAGAAGTACACCTCGTCAGGGAATGAAGGGAGAAGGCGAGATGACAAAAATATATACATATGTACAACGGGACAGAAAAATAAAAGATTAGCATATGATTAACAAGAGTTAATTAGACGAAAAAGGTATTTTAATAGGATATCGTCAATTTTATACATTCCCGCACTGTTATTGAAATTATTTTTAAAATGGATAAATGCACACGTTAGAATATTCCTTTCAATCATGTCTGGGTTTTTAACCAGCACTTTAGAACTATCCCACTTGATACTATGATTACATCTGTACATATGGTTAAACAATGCAGTTGAATTATTTGCTGTACGACAAGCATATTTATGCTGTTTTACCACAATATCTAACGTTTTATCCGTTTGGCCTATATATACTGAGTTACATTGTGTACATCCGATCAAATACACGCAACTAACCTCATTTTCCGGGCTATTCTTTATTAGGCGTGATTTAACAGTATTATTATACAGTACTTAAAGACTACATTGATACCAATTGCTTTAAGTAAAGTCGGGAGATATTGAAAATTAACATGGTAAGGTAGGCTAAGGATATTTTTACGCTCAAATTACTTTACAGTTACACTATTATAATACCTATTCTTGGCTTTCCTAAGACAGTTATCAAGAAATTAAATAGGATAACATAATTTAGTACCAATATTCATGATATTTCATAACTCGGAACCTAAAAAGTCAGATCTGACAAATTTTAAGGCTCTAAGAAACATAGCAGAGAAAGTAGAAGATTTAATCGAGGGATGATGGTCAGAATAAAAATGCACACAAGTTATTATTAGTAGGCTTACTAAAAACTTCAAATTTGAACTGATTCAAGCATCTCCGAATTTTTAGATCCAGAAAAGATAAGCTTCCATCATTTTCTTTTTCAGCCGTGAACTTAATAGATAGGACAAAATTGTTGAGCCTACCAAGAAATAAGTCACCATCCAAATTGTTAGGCCAAGGGCATAAAATATCATCTATATACCTGTACCAAACAAGGGTAGAATTAAGAATAGTAGGCAAAATTCTACTTTCAAAAAATTCCATATATAAGTTAGCTATGATAATACCGATGAGAGGGATTTCCATCGCCAATCCAAACGACATAGCATAAAACAGTAAATAATTCTAATGCATTGTTTAACCATATGTTTGACCATATCTAAGGCATTTGATCGTGTTAATCATGACAAATTATTCATGAAACTTGTAAATCGTAGTGTACCTGGCTACTTGGTCCGTATATTAATATTTTGTTATAATCACCAGACAATGATTGTTAGATGGGGTGGGGTTAATTCAGAGCCATTCTCTGTGACCAATGGTGTCAGGCAGGGAGGGATACTATCCCCCTACTTATTCAATGTTTATATGGATAATCAATCTGTTGTGTTGAACACCTGTAAAATAGGCTGCTATATTGGTGCAATGATTGTTAATCATCTGATGTATGCAGATCAGCAGATGATCTAGTTCTTATTTCTCCATCTGTAAAAGGGTTCGGCACACTTTTGAAGGTGCGTGAAAGGTATGGGAAGGATAACGACATAAAATATAATCCTGATAAAAGTCATGTTATGATTATGAGGACCAAGGCCTCAGTAGCGGATTATAATGGGGGCAAAGGGGGCATTTGCCCCCGGCCCAAGATGCTGACCGGCCCCAAGAAACTATGTAAACGCTATAATCTACCGTTGAAATAATTGGTCGACCGTGAGAAAGAAAAAAAAATTAATTATCTTTGTCTTTATTAATGAATTATAAATTTTGTTTGAGACTTCTTGCATATTGTTTAGAAGTCGTTCACCATTCTATTTCAGTTTCAGTTTAGTATTACATGTGTGTACGGGTAGTCAGTCAATTAAAGCATGATAAATCATTTAATATAAATATAAATCCTTCAAAACTATATCTAAATAGGCCAGAAACACGAGGGATTCTTTACTCAACCACAATCAGATAACCTGTGCTCCGGGGATGGCACTATCGTGATTAGTGAATGATTTTGACACCGGCCCGAAAATATTCATTGCCCCCGGCCCCCGGCCCTGCAAGTAAATAAAATTTACTGAATTTCACTTGAATGGTAGGGTGCTGTCAGAAGTAACCCAGACTAAGTATCTTGGCCACATACTAACGGATAGTCTTTCAGATGACTGTGATATTTTAAGGCAATGTAGACAATTATATGGTCAGGGAAATACTTTAGTTAGAAAATTTCATATGTGTACATTAGATGTTAAGTTGATTTTGCTCAAAACATTTTGTACTCCAATGTATACAGCTCATCTGTAATGGAACTACAGGCTGTATAATTTGAGGAAATTATATGTTGCATATAATAATATTTTTAGGAGTTTATTAAGGACTCCAAGATTTGTAAATGGTGCTCCTTCTAGTGACAGTATGTTGTTTGTAGTCAATAAAGTGCCTAACTGTGTCAGTGTCATTCGCAATTTTGTATTTAGATTTATCACTAGGCTTGGTGAGTGAGTCAATCAGATAATAGAAGCCATGGTTAGTGGACTGGTCTCCGATATATTTTATGAATCTGAAATCTGGAAGCATTGGCGTAGGCAATTGTATGGTCATTATACACAGTGATCAGGCGCGTATCCAGGATTTCCGAAAGGGGGGGCAAAATGCAAAGTAGTGCTGCCGAGCGTAGCGAGGCAATACAGATAGGGGGTCGGGGGGAGCGCTGTGAGCTCCCCCAGCGGGGTCCGGGGCTCCGCCCGGGAGAGAAGTAATTTTTACCATATTTTTCTTTTAAAGTGCATAAACATGGACTAAAAACGGTGAAAAGCACTGAATCATTTGACTTCATCACACAATTAATTAACGACAAAATAAACCTAGTTACCTGTCTTAGCTTGCTGAATGTTACGGAAATTTACTTATCCTTAGATACATCCTCTTCACCTCCAAGAGGGGGGCAAATGCCCCATTTCCCCCCTCTGGATACACTCCTGACAATGATTCACTGGCCTACTTAGTCAGTGCTCCAGACAACTATCTCTTAATCTTCTATGGACCTCTTGTATAATGTTTGTACCTGCTGATCTGAAACAAAGTTTGTTTGTTTGTATAGATGTAATCATAGTATCAAGTGGGATAGTTCTAAAGCGCTCGTTAAAAACAAAGATATAACTGAAAGGAATATTCTAGAATGTGCATTTATTAATTTTAAAAATAATTTCAATAACAGTGCGAGAATGTATAAAAGTGACAATATCCTGTTAAAATACCTTTTGCCTCTAATAAACTCTTGTTAATCATGTGTTAACCTTTTTATTTTTCCGTCCCGTTGAACATATACATATGTTTTTGTCATCTCGCCTTCAACCTTCATCATTCCCTGACGAGGTGTATTATTGAATACGCGAAAGTACTTGGAATAATTTTTCTTTTTCCTTGTGAATTTGCATCATTCATTTATTTCACGTGTTTAATTGTGAAATTCATCATATATATATTACAGAGCTGGGCATTTGCGGCATATTTTGCGGTACTGCGGTACTTGCGGTACCACCGCACTACCACCCCTGGCCCCCATAACGCAGTACCGCAAAGGATCGCTGAAAGTACCGCAGTACCGCTACCGCATTCAAATTTCCGCGTACCGGTTTGGTACCGGTTTGGTAGTGCAGCAGTACCGCAGTACCGCAGTATGCCGCAAGTGCCCAGCTCTGTATAATAATAATATATATCCAGAGCTGGGCACTTGCGGCATATTTTGCGGTACTGCGGTACTGCGGTACTACCAAACTGGTACGCGGAAATTTGAATGCGGTAGCGGTACTGCGGTACTTTCAGCGATCCTTTGCGGTACTGCGTTATGCGGTCCCGGTTTGGTAGTACCGCAGTACCGCAAAATATGCCGCAAGTGCCCAGCTCTGATTATATACATATATATATATCAGACATGGAGCTGAGGCCTGGCCTTGGCCTCATACCTCCAAAGTGGCCTTGGCCTCGAGGCCAGCTGGAGAGTGGAAAGGCCTCGTAACTTTCGTGAGGTCTTAGGGAATCCTGACTTGTTTTGTTCTGTAATTTTCAACCCCCGGGTAGCGTTGCGGTGGGGATTCTTCAGGTGGGCATGCTCGGGGTGGATATTCTTCAGGTGAGGACCATGACCCGACAGGTGACCGTATGTGGCGGCATACTTTGATAAATATTATTCAGGCAGGTGACTAGCGTCTAGCGAGGCGGCAGTCTTTGATAAATACTATTCAGTTAGGTGACCAACGGATTAGTGACAGGTCACTGTGACGTTAGGTACATAAATACTATATATGTCGCGATATATAAATATTATTCAGTCAGTCAGCAGTAGACCAATTGACTTAATGTAGCAAAACTAGTGTGGGAAAGCAATCTATCAGTTGGTCATCAGTTGAACTGAGCTCATATAATGTTTGTGTTATTTGTGTGTATAAACTATTGTCCATCAATATTTGCTGGTGCTCCCTCATAAAGATAATAATATAAGAGGATAAATGATTATTAAGAGAAGGTAACGATTTTACTGTTACTTCGCGCACCCCCTAAGATTCTCAAATGCTCACTAGGGGTGCGGTGGCGCCCACGTTGGGAACCACTCTTCTAAATAATATGATTTGAAATGAATATATGATATAGGATACAAACAATAATTTTGTTAATATCGGCATTATAACCGAGATGTAAATTGGTATATTGTTTGCAAAAAAATTTTTAGTTTGTTTTCATTTACTTTAATAATATAAAGTATTATACATGTAACTTTAAAAATATACCCTTGAATCAAATTATATATATAATAATATATATATAATATATATATATATATAGTATGGTATTCTATATATAAACCTTTGGTTACCTTTGGTTAGCTTCCGCCCGAATTGTTCATTCTGACGAAGGTCAAGCTTTTCACTCCACCTTAGACCTAGTTTAACGTGGAATCCGAACCACGCCCCACCAACTTCCCAGCGTCTAGGCCACCTAGGGTACCCATTTATCTACCAACCACTTTCTTTATTGTGTGGAAGGATGAACAGCTGGGTTTTGCTGCGCGATCGGCTGCAGTCATCGGTTCTCGAACCCGGGGCCGATGGATTCGTAGTCAGCGACGCTAACCACTACACCACCGAGGCGCATATATACGAGCGTACTTCAATAAGTATCCGCACTTTTTATTTTAGTAATATAGTATATGACGCGTTCGGTGGAGAAGGGGCGAACGCAACATTTTCGAATTATGCCACAAAATGCAGTTAAAGTTTGTAAACTTTAAACCTTTGTATTTTTCCGGTTTATTGAAATGCTGTATGAATTTGAACACATATTTGAGTATAATATTGTTGTGTAATATGTCGATATAATAAAACGCCAAGAAATTTTACAATATTATTTATTGATAGCTTCTGATGTTAACTGGGTAATCCATTATTTGGTCCTCTTCGTCGAATGTTGTATTACCTGCTTCAACTGTTTCGGTTTCTTCCAGTTCCTTTAACAATCTTGTATAATAGTTCACTGCAGTTGCAGGCATTAGGTCTGATAATTCTTTGAGATCGTTTATTTTTTCCTTAGTTATTGGCAGCAATTGGGAATACTTTGGTTGCAGTGTCTGCTGGGCTAGATTGAATAAACTGACACTGTAGGATTTTTTCCCTTTCTGCAGTCTGACGGGATGGCTATTATCTGGGGTTGTGCGGTATGCAGTAGATATTACGTAGCCTTCTTTGTGTTGAAAGTCAAATATTAACGTTCTTGCATCTGTAAATTTAGTAGTTGTTGATTTCCTAATGACAATGCACGTTTTTAGGACGTCAAAATCGAGAAAATCAGCCTGTTTTATTTCTAGAACTAGGAAGCGCTGCGAAACGGCTGTAGTTATGGCCGTAACATAATCTTTTTTGGTGTAAATAATATTGCTGTAATTATTTTTTATATTTTGTTCAATTTGGCCAAACTGAGCATCACAGGGCATTGTCGAGTGACCAGAAAGTAGATAGATGTGTTCAATGTGAAGCAATGATGCGGAGTGAATTTCTCTGAGATACATTAAAACCTAAATTTTACCGTGAAAGAGTGTAGACTAACATCTAATTTTTTGCATAGGTAAAGCAAAGGTTTTAAAGGATAATTATACGACAAAAAACTCATTTTTCGAATTTTGTGGCGTTCGCCCCTTCTCCACCGAACGCGTCATATATAATATATACTCGTAATAACGAGCCAAACTGAGATCTATAGGCTATTTAGGCTAGCAACAGTATAGGCTTATTTAGCTAGCAACAGTATAGGTTTATTTAGGCTAGTAATAGTATAAGCTTATTTAGGCTACGCGTAGCTGTCACATATCGTATGAGTAGTGAGCATGGCTGCGCCGCTTTCAGTTTGTACTCTGGAAGAACAGAGATCCCTGGTTCGTTTTTTGTGGGCAGAAGGTGTGAAAGGAGCTGAAATTCACACGCGTTTATGTGCTCAGTGTGGGAATAATGCGTTACCACGGCGAAGTGTGTACGAGTTGATTCAAAGGAAGGTCGGACACGTGTGACAGATGCTCAGCGCTGAGGACGACCGTCAACATCAACCAGTGGTGACCAGCAGGAAGAAGCCAGAGCCATGATTTTCGATGACAGAAGATTAACAGTAAAAGAAATTGCATCTTCATTAGACATCAGTCAAGGGTCAGCCTATTTGATAGTTCATGACATTCTTGGCTTTCAGAAGGTTTGTACAAGATGGGTGCCCAAACAGTTGACAGAAGAGCACAAGCGTAATCGTATGAACGTCTGCTCTCGTTTTTTGGCGCGGTATCATAATGAAGGTGAAAACTTTTTGGAGAGCATTATCACTGGAGATGAAACCCTGATCCATCACTGTGAACCAGATAGCAAACGACAGAGCATGCAATGGAAGCATCCAACATCTCCCGTTGCAAGGAAGTTCAAAGCGCAGCCGTCAGCAGGTAAAGTTATGCTAACACTGTTTTGGGATACACGAGGCCCTATCCTTGAACATTATCTAGAGCGTGGAACTACAGTAACAAGTGTATCGTATTCTGACATGCTTCGGAATGAGTTAAAGCAAGCAATTCGCACAAAAGGAGAGGGGGATTGTCGGAAGGTGTTATTCTGTTACACGACAATGCGCGCCCTCATACCGCTGCACAGACTAGAAAATGCCTTCAAGAACAAGAATTTCAAATTCTCGACCATACAACCTACAGTCCAGACCTGGCTGGCACCTTCGGATTTTTACCTGTTTGGACCACTAAAAGACGCTTTGAGAGGTCAGCGATTCCAAGGCGACGATGACCTGAAGGAGGCGGTGCATGACTGGCTACACACAGGCAAAACATTCTTTTGTGATGGCATTAGGAAGCTTGTAGATCGCTAGGAGAAAACAGGGAGACTATGTTGGTTTGAGAAGTGATGTGTTTATAATCTATCAGATGTGAAAATAAAATTGTGAAAATAAAGTGTGGACACTTATTGAATTACCCTTGAGTATATATATATATATATATATATATACAGGGTGGGCCGTAAGTTTCCATACATAGGAAAAATTAAACGTTTGTTTTTATGTTTCAGATACCCTAAGAATATGCGTTTGACGTAAGATCTTGTTTACTGATGAAGCAAATTTTTACGTCAATGGAGAGGTTAATCGGCAAAACATACGTTATTGGAGTAATGCTAACCTAACTGGCTGAGTCCGACGAAGATGCAAGGTGCCGGTAAAGTGATGGTGTGGGCCGGGATATGGGGTGACAGAATTATTGGACCAATTTTTGTCAGTGGAAATCTTAATGCCGAAAGGTATCTTAACATGTTGCAAGAAGAGATTTTCCCATCCCTGCTAAACGAGGAAGGTAACTTCATAGTTTACTTCCAGCAAGATGGAGCTCCACCTCATTATGGTCTTCACGTGCGTCGGTATTTGGATCAGCAGTTTCCGGATGCTTGGATTGGTCGGCGTGGTCCTGTGGAGTGGCCTCCCAGATCCCCAGATCTCACCCCCCTTGATTTCTATCTTTGGGGGCACTTGAAGGCCATGGTGTATCAGGAAAAGATACGAGACAAATCATCTAAAGGAACGTATCACCAACGCCATTACAAGCATAACGTCAACTGTGCTAATGCGTGTTCATCAACAGTGGGGAACACGTATTGAAATGTGTTTTCAAAACAATGGCAACCATGTAGAGCATATTATATAAATAAAATTGGTTGTCCATAAAAAAATGTTTATTTTTCCTATGTATGGAAACTTACGGCCACCCTGTGTGTATATATATATATATATCATGGTATTCTATATATATATATGTAAAGAACGACGCTTGTGTAGAAGAGCGTTCCGTACAAGATGAGGAGGAACGAACAAATGAAAAATGAGGTACCACCCGGGAATCGAACCCTGGATCATCCGATTGCCAGTCAGATATGCTATCCACTATCGTTATACACTGAATATCTTTGCATGTCTGTTAAATCTGCCTGCCAAATAGAGTCAATCGAGGCGGCTGTTGTCTTGGCTGTTTTAAACCTTTTTCTCACCGGCTTATGAAGTGTATAAGTATCCTGGACCCGCAAAATTCTCTCATCTTTTTTCCTTACACCATAAACACCTCTGTACAATCTATTAACGCCACCATAGGATGCTGGGTTAGAAATGTCATAATAGTACTTACTTAATACGCTAGCCATTTGCGTATTTTAGAGGTGCGTGGATAAGTTTGGCCGCCTACTCTCTTCTTTCTCCTCTTCAGAGACTGCAGCTGCTGGGGGCGAAGGTGTACTCAGTTGTGACACTTGCGATGCATGTTCCAAGTCTTTTAACCTATTCAGATTACCTATCAATGTTTTGGGGACATTTATTTGTTGCAGTCTTGCTTTAATATGCCTCCATCCTGTTGGTGAGGGCCTATCCCACTTTCTCACCAGATCATGAACAATATTAACGATATTGGACCATTGTACCCTTGTTCCTTCAACAATGACCTCGCCTGTATCGGTTCACTGTATGATGGGGTCCTCACTCAATAGATTATAAAGACAAACCTTTATTCCTCAATGTATGGGGGAAGCTGTTTTTTTAGCACATGTTCGATGTGTTGTGTTCCGTTGCTCTTTGGTTGCCCAGGTCCTGTGTCGCTATGGTCAGCGCTACTCGAGCTGTGCCTCACGGTGAATTCTGTAGGATGCTTATAATCTTCGTATTCATGAAGAAATTTCTGCAAAGCCTCTTGGTACAAGATCATTTTCTCATCAGGTGCCTTTTCACTGTTTAATAGGGCTACCAACTCACTTTCCATTCTTTTAAGCCTACTTTTATGTGGTTCTTGAACCGCGTATGGAGTCTTTGAACTTTGTAATGAAGCATACACCTCGTGCAGAATCAGAACCACCCTCATTATATCAATCTAGTCAGTAAAGGACCCAAAATTGAAAATAAGATGGGCAGGAACGATCCTCCTCTTTGTACAATAATGCGTTTTCTTACCCCCAGTCTGACTTTTATGAGCGAGCGTCCGTATTATGTTCTTGTAACGACGTAAGCGAGTCTTCTGAGAGGGTTTCATTGGTACATTACAATTTATAACATTAAGACAGATTTCACAAATGCATTTTAAAAAGTCAGAGTCGATATTTTTCACAAACATCTGCTGCAATGCCCGAGGCAGTCGTTGATAGATTTTTATTAATTCGCAGTATTTCTTTAGCCTATTCGTCATTCTGCAATATACACGGTTTCAGGTTCGCTTGGAAATATATTCGTTCTTAGAAGCACCCTAAACATGTTTCGTGGGTGAAGGTCACAAAGCAAATATCAATAACGCTGGTTTGTGCCCTCTTTATAAACCTCCAAAAACTCCTTACGTTGATTCGGGAACATTTGACTGGCTAATACTTCAATTTGTGATACATCTCTACATTGCGCGAATAAGACTAGATATTGCGTATTTAGCGACACATCGCGCATGTATCTATTTTTGAAAAATAGATTCTGATTGATGAAGAACACGCTTATGTTAAGGTGGTGGGAGAATACTGTAAATGTCTCGGCAAACGAATATTATTGTAATGAAATTTTTCTAATTTTGTTTGTTGTAACCGTTGAAGAAATCTAGTTTTAATTTGAAAAAAAAATTTGGTCTTAAAAAAAACCTCAACATTTTTTGTACCGCATGGGCATTTGAAAAATCTGGCAACCCTAGGCTTTTGGGACTAATTATTTCAATGTTTTCTAAGTGTAAATAATGGTTGTACCTTTCTTCTTCTTTCCTATTATATATATATATATATATATATATATAATATATATATATATACAGGGTGTCCCATAAGTCCGGCATCATAGGAAAAATAATAAAAAAAGGCACACAAAAGCTTTTATTTACAAAACGTGCTCAATATGTCCACCATTGTTTTCAATACACAAATTCAGACGTGATACCCAGTCAGCAAGCACACGGTGAATGATGTCAGAAGTAATGGTGTTACATGCCCCAATAATGCACTGCCGCAAATGTTTAACACTCCTAATTTTCTCTGCGTATACCAGCGCTTTCAAGTGGCCCCAGAGATAAAAATCTATGAGTAGAATTATCTGGATTCGTTCTTCCTTGCTCACAGACATTATGGCCTGTAGAAAGAGAAAAATATGAATTATGGTTTGTAGAAATAGAAAAATATGAATTTCTCCTATGATGCCGGACTTATGGGACACCCTGTAATTCAATGTTTTCTAAGTGTAAATAATGGTGTACCTCTCTTCTTTCCAGTGAATATAAGTTTAATTCACGTAACCTTTCCCAGTAATTTAGTTCTTTGCATCCATTGATCTTGGCTCTGAAGCTTCTCTGAATCCCTTCTAGTTGACTAATGTCTTCTTTTATATATGGGGATGTTAAGACCGAGCAGTATTCCAATTTGGGTACAATCAGTGTTTTCAATAGAGGAATCATTATATTCCTATCCCTTGTTTTAAAGGTTCTCACTATCTGCCTAGTTATTCTTTTTGCCATCTTATTTTGTGTTTCAAATGTCGCGTCATCAGTCATTACACCTAAATCTTTTGCTTTAGAATTTCTCTGAATTTCCTGTCCATTTAGGGTATAGTATTCTATGGATTTTAGGTTCTCCTTTCTTCCGTACCTTAATAGTTGAAAATTTTCTGTGTTAAATTTCATATTGCCTTCAGACTAATTGTAGATTCTGTTCATGTCTGATTGTAGAGATTTTATATCCTCTGGTTGAAGATATTCCTTGAAATGTAACGACTTGCCCTGCCGCTCACTAAGGAAATTATATACCCATTTTCCTACTTTTTCCGTCATTCCCATCTATCTCAGTTTATGCGCTATGATTCCGGTCACACTCATTGGTTATCATTTAATTTTTTCCGAGTTTCCAAAATGTCAGATTTTTTCTCTAGCTATTTATTTAAATATTTTGGTAAGCTGAGAAGTAAGTGACGCTGGCCTATAGTTTAGTTTCTGGCCTCGGATCGATCTCCTTTATATACTGGAATTACGTTCGCTCTCTTCAGGATGCTCAGTATTTCTCCCGCGTCCAGTGATCGTCTCCATATCCAATATAGGGGCTCAGCGATTGCATTCTTGCAGTTTTTGATCAGTGTGGCATTCCATTTGACCGGTTTTGCCGCCGAGTGTGTTTTTCAGTTTCCCTATAGCTCGTGTAATATGATCTGTCGTAAAGTGGAAGTCCGTTATACTTTCCCCTTGTAGTAGTTCTTCAAAGAACGTGTTTCTATCGCATATTAGTTTATCATTTTTGCGGATACTGAAAGATGATTCATACTGACCTTTTAATATTTCAGATACCTCTTTTAGATCATCGGATAAAAGTGTTTTCATTTTTTAAAGGTCCGATAGTCGCGTGATTTTTCCATTTCCTTTTTGCACACACGCGCGCGCACACACACACAGATATATATATATATATATATATATATATATATATATATATATATATTATATATATATATATATATATATATATAATGTGTGTGTATCAATTATTTGTACATTTTTTATATTTTAGCACTGAAGAAGATGAAAACTAAGGTTCCGAAACGTTTGCTAATAAAACTATAACATGTACCAGTGCTTTGTTTTCCTGTCCTTTACCAAATCCCCAAGAGCAAATCCTTCGATCAATATATTATATATATATATATAAGTTCATTAAAAAATAGCTAGGAAGTAGTGAGAACCAATTAAATAGGCTACAATTCGATTATAAATGTAAGCATTGTTAAATACAATAGGCCTATCACAACCGTAGAAGAGCATGAACGATATGAGTGAATCTTTAGACAAGACCGGATGGTTCTTAAATGAAAAGACGGAGTAGCTGAACAATATTGAAGTAGTTAAGATAAACCTCTCACTCTCTACAGTCTCTACACTCTTATACAATTGATGTTAACAAACCATTTCCATAATCTTGTAATTTACGTTCAAACTATTTGTAAAATTAATTATTATTTATATATATATATATAATATATATGGTGGTGTAGTGATTAGCATCGCTGATTACGAATCTACCGGCCTTGGTCAGGTTCGATTCCCGAGGATGGCAGGCAGCGCTCAGCTCACCCCGCTGTTCATTATTCCATACAAAAAAATTGGTTGGTAGATGAATGGACACCCTGGATAGCCTAGTGGTTAAGACGCTGGACTGCTGATAGGAAGGTCGTAAGATCGAATTCGGGCGAGGACTTTGTAATTTCTCAGAACCCGTGATTGATCGTGGTTCGGGTTCCAAGTTAAGCTATAGGTCTAAGGTGGGGCAACAAGCTTGACCTTTGCCAGAATGAGCAATTCGGAAGGAAGCAAACTCAAAATGACCAAGTTATATATATATATATATATATATACACAGTGTTGGGCACTAAAGCGTTAATCCGATAACAGTTAATTAACGAAGTTAACTTTTTTTAACGGACTATTAACGGAAGTTAATTTCCATTTATCGTTATCGGACCAGTTAACTTCCGATAACTCGATATTTGGTCCGTTAAAGTCCGTTAACACGTTAACTGCGAGGAGTCATTCACGGAAGATCACCGCTCCGCGAATGAATTCAAACCGCATAACTTCAGTCTGCCAATTCCGTCCTCTGCCGCAGTGGAACGGCTCTTCTCTCTCGGCAAGGACATCCTGAGGCCCAAGAGGTCAAGACTGGCAGTTGGCCTAACTTTGAGAAGTGGTCTTTCTGAAGGGCAACCAGCACATTGTGTCATAGTCTTTAATAAATGTGCCTAAAATTTAATTTTACCTTTCAGTTCCCGCCATAATAATCTCTGGTAAATTAAAATTTAGTTAATGGTTACAAGGGTAACGGGTTCAAAACATGTAATCAGTACATTTTTTATTAAAAATAAAAAAAAAGTTATTAAGCAAAAAAGTTGCAAAACTTGATAAAATACAGTTAAATACCTATTTATGTTGGATTTTGCATAAATAAACATTTTCTATGGGTTTTAAAGCTTTTTTCCTGATTTTTTTTAAATGTAGTAAAGAAATAGTTATCGTTAACGGATTATCGTTAACTTCCGTCAACTTTGTAGTAAAATTATCGATTATCGTTATCGGAGTTAAAATTGGGGTTAACGGATTATCGTTATCGAAGTTAACTTTTGGTTAACGGTGCCCACCACTGTATATATATATATATATATATATTATTTTCCCAATTATAGGGCGACTTCGTATATAAGGGACCCCTAATTTGAGAAGGGAGAGGAAAGAAAAATTATGGGAGGAAGATAGAAACCTTTTTAATATTTGAAATCAAAATGGCCGATACATTTCTACATTTCAATTCCAATTCAAACAAATACAAAACAATCTGGATCTTTTCCGTTTGACACACATGGTTCGATTTTATTTTTAAATTCTATACAGACGTAGTTTTGCATGCCGATTACGAAAATCAGAACCATTTTTTTGGAGAAATTATAATAAAAAAGTTACAACCCTTTAAAGATTGAATTTTTAGGTTAGGTTAGGTTAGGTTAAGTAAAGATTGTTTTTTCCCTATTTAAATGTTCACTAATTTGTTATGTTGTTATTTAATACTATAAACACCCAGGAATGTTGTCAGTCAGTCCGTCCCGCTCAGTTTGTCAGTCGGTCACGCTCAGGAACGTTTGTCGGTCACGCTCAGAAACGTTTAGGTTAAGTCGTGATATTTTCGTTAGCTTTAACCAAAATATCACGACTTAACCTAACCAATCGTCAAGGGCGTACAATTACCCTAAAAAAAAAAAAAAAAATTATTTTTATTTAACCAAACTAGCACGACTTAATTAACCTAACCAATCGCCAATGCCGTACAGTATAAAGAATCCTCTTCTCTTAATATATAAAAATAAATAATAAAAAAAAATTTATTGTTTTTTATTATTTTTTAGGTTAATTGTACGCCCTTGACGATTGGTTAGGTTAAGTCGTGATAGTTTGGTTAATTTTTGCTACCCGCGACCCGCACGAAGGGCGGGTCTAATAAAATACTGGTCTAATAAAATACTTTAAAGGGTTGTAACTTTTTTATTATTAATTTCTCCAAAAAATGGTTCTGATTTTCGTAATCGGCATGCAAAACTACGTCTGTGTAGAAATTTAAAATAAAATCGAACCATGTGTGTCAAACGGAAAAGATCCAACAATCTTTTTTACTTAAGAAAATTTTGAGAATTTCAAGGTGTATCAATCAGGGTTTTTATTCAGTGTTGGTACCACCACCACCACCACCATCGTCACACTGTTCTTCATTCGAGTCACTTTCCACGCGGTGCTGCGTTGTGCGCTCCCACAAAATATCATCCTCTCAGCCGTCCATAGAATTCGAAATAGAGCATTTCTTGAAGCCATGGACGATATTCTCGGTACAAATCAGATACCGAGCGTGTAGCACCCAATCACGAGGGGTGACTGTCGACTGACTCGCCCATAGTTTTCTAGTCTTACCCGTAGGAGTAAGAGTGTGGTTGCTAGATAGAAGCCAATCTGCGACTTCTTCCTTAAGTTGTCTTTGAATGGTTTAGCACCAACAACATTCATAACTCGTAACTGTGAGGTGAGGTGAGGTCATACCTTCATGGATGTTAATCAAATTTGTATTCATTTTGCAATTTCTTTTCGAACGTTTGGAGTGTCCTTTAAATGCGTCGAGCACGAGCATTCCTCTTTTTCTGGACACTATTCCTTGTCTTCTCCGCAAAATAACTAAGTCAGCCCTTATACTCTTTGGTCTCAGGGTGTGTGTATATATATATACACACTGTATATTGCAGATACACACTGTATATTGCAGATGATCTTGTTTGTCGGTGTGCCTTTAAAATTATGTAAATAAGGTCAATTCTGCGCATTATGTAATAAGATTTGTGAAATAACTCCACTTTGCCAGTAAACCATAAATTTTGTAATGTGATAATGGTGGTTCTAAACTGTATGTTTAGAGGCATAAACTATCCCATTTATAGGATGTAACCTCGTAAATGTTCTTCGCGTCGCTCCTCTCTTCGTACGAAAGTCGAAGTGATGATGGCCTAACTCTAGGCCATGGCTTGGTGAGGAGAGACTCGCGATCTCCATCACGCATAGCCAGGTACACCCGGCTCATCTGGGCCGCGAACACAAAGCCAAGCGCCTAGTCTTCTTTGAAGACTTCAACTTTGACACCAGTGGTTAAATAGTCTTGGTCCTCCGACAACCGAGCTATTTTCCTTTAGAGTTGAAGATGTTCCCTGTCTGGCCTTTAGTTTGGGAACATTACACATTCAACCTTTCCTATTTTCAGTGCTGTTTGGGTGGTTACTGGGTTCAGTTTGAGGTTTACCACTTTCTAAATTATGGTGTATCTCTCTCTCTCTCTCTCTCTCCACCGAATATAGATTTAATGTTGCGGCATTTTTTGCACGAAATCCCTAAAATGTTATGGATTTTATGTAACCTTAAGTCGTGGTATTTTCGTTAAAACTAACGAAAATATCACGACTTACATGATATCCCTGAACATTTCAGGGTTTTCATGAAATCCCTAGCTACACAGATTTCCTGTAACATATATATATATATATATATATATATGGCATGCGAGATCAAACTTTAAAATACAGACTAGGCCTCTAGGCCTATGCATTGTTAATCATTTGAAGTATAAAACGTAGTCGCAAGCAATAAATAATAATCCATTAAATTCAGTAACTAACTTTTATGAGCACTGTGCACGAGTTTCGCAATTTGAAAGGCGACAATTTTTCCAAAAAAGGAAGCGTCACGTGACGCAAGAATTTTATAGATTCTGCAAGCTGGTCTCAGCCTACGAACCAATAGGCCCAACCTGGTAGCCTAGTCATACAGCTCTAACTCATTAAATTCAGTAACCTTTATGCTAATGTTATAATACATAAGAGTTTACGTATTTGTGAGCAAATATTCTTTAATTAATTAAATACTAGGCCTAACTTATTTGTGAGAAATAACTTCGGAGGGTGCCTAACTCAACGTAGGCGGCCCGTTTGAAACGATGGGGTCCTTCGTGACTGTCCCTACAGCCCCCCCTATAAAGGGAACCTGACATTATTATATATATATATATTATATATATATATAGAGAGAGAGAGGAGAGAGAGAGAGAGAGAGAGAGAGAGAGGACTAGCGTGACGTTCATCAGGATAAACAATTGAGTGGAAACGAAAACCAGGATAATTTTTTTATTCTACGCATTCCACTAAGAACGTTATATATATATATATATATATATATGTGATCAGTCTTTCCTTGTGAACAGACGTGTTTATCGAGTGTCCAGTGTTATCAATTGAATAAGTGGTTTTCGTTGAAGTGTTTTAAAAAAAAATAGTGTTCGGTGCATTCTTAACTAAATTACTTCGTGCTACTAATCATTCATTAACGAATATATTTCATTTATTGACGTTATTCAGTACTATATTATTTGATCAAACCAAGGCTACTGCACGTGGCTTGCCTTGTTTGTTTTTCAAATCTATCAGAAAACGTGAGTCATAAGGTTCATTTTTCCGTGCTTCGAGAGGTCAGGTAGAGTGGTCACAAACCGTGTGAAAAAAGGAAAAAAGTCGGGTCGAATCGCGGACAGATAAGTGTTATAAATACTCTTCTTTTACAGATCTTTTGTCGGTAGCTTAATTCTATATTCATTTAGTATAAATTTGTGTTACAAGAACCTGTTTCTGCGTTTCAAGAACGCGGTAGACCTACGTTGTAATTTATTAATTTCCAAACGCTCTTTTTGTTTTTGTTTTTTGTTGTTCAACTAATTAAAAGCATGGCACCCCCGTCAAGTACTTGCAGTCGCTGTGAAGGGAAATTTGCTTACGCGTTTACAATGGCTAATAATAATGAACAGTTAGTTTGCAGGTGGTGCTCAAGCATGGAAGTGCTGAGGAACGAGTTAGAACGTGAGAGGGAGGCCAGGTGAGACTTGAAGAAAGCGTGATGCTCCTGACGGCAAAATTAGAATCCCTTGAGACTCCAGTTACGACCCTCCTGCCTCAGTTTCTACTAATATAAATAGTACTAATAGCCCTCTCTCTTCCCCTAGTTCCCAACCCTTCGTTCGAGTGCGAAATGGAGCCCCATTGAGAAAAGCAAAGACTGTCTACCAGTAATAAAAGCAATAAGTTTTCTGTTTTAGGTTTCGAAGATGCTGATGAACCGGAAATACGACTCGTTGGCGATTCCATTGTTCGAGGGCAGCTCGAGGAATTCTGTGGGAGAAACCCTCGTCGTAGGCGCCGTTACTGCTACCCTGGTGCAAGGGTGGAGGATATAACTAATAGTGTTGACCATTTTACAGACGGTACCCCGAGGACACAACGTATGTTATTCATGTCGGTACTAATAACGTTTTAAATTCTAGATCGGAAGAACTGCTGGCTAGGTACAGGGACTTATTAGAGCGATTAAAGGAGAAAACTAATAAGATTGTTTTAACAGGTATACTTCCTCGAATTATCCAACGAACGATTTCTACAGCAAGGCGACCTATATTAACAATAACCTAAAGTCTCTTTGCCAACAGGAAGGAGTGCATTTTGCAAATTTTTGGAACAGTTTCTACGGCAGGAGGGACTTGTTCCTCGAAGATGGACTTCATTTAATGACGTTGGAGCTGCGCGTTTAGGAAGACTATTTCATAATACTGTCTCTTCTTTTCAGGCTGCCGTAACCGAACGGTCCCAGCGTAAATTCCACAAATTTCCCCTGCGCTCGCGAAGGTGTCGCAATTACAAACAATTTGAAGGTTCTATCCTTAAATGCTCGTAGCCTACGAAATAAAATAAACGAATTTTTTTCTTTAATTGCTTGTAAAGACTATGATTAATTGCGATAAATGAATCGTGGCTTAGCACTGAAACACGTGACTTTGTAGGGGAGTATCAAATTAAAGGTTATAGACTTTTTGTTAAAAACAGAATAGGTAGGCGAGGAGGCGGTGTTATGTTGTATATCAAAGATAATATTGCGAACGTTATAGAAGTAAAGCACAATTCCAGAACCGATAGATTCGACTATAGCAGAACTTAAATTGAACGATTTCAAACTTCTTGTTGCGGTTATATATAGGCCCCCTGATAAATATCGTGAACTAAAGAGAATAATCGGTAGTGAGCAGGCTTTAGTTATGGGTGACTTTAATTGCGCCAACGTGAATTACGATACAATGCAGGGAGACGCGGAAGGTAATCGTTTAGTTAATTTTCTCGAGGATAGCTTTCTTATTCAAAAGGTTGGGGAACCTACGAGGTTGGACAGTATTTTAGATTTAGTAATAACTACGGATGATAGGCTAATTACTGATCTTCAAGTAATAGAACCGTTAAGCAATAGCGATCACAATATGGTAGAGTTTGTCCTCTCAGTAAGTCACTCGAAACCACTAACTCGACTAAAATTCCTAACTTCCAGCACGCAGACTTTAGTAAATTTCGAAATAAATTTTCACACGTCAATTGGGAAAACGTAATGGGGAACTCCAACGCAAAACTAATGTGGGAATCGTTCGAAACGGTATTTAGGACTATAAATGAGGAATGTGTACCGTACAAAATTAAGCGTGCGAAAGTAAACAACAAGCCCTTGTGGTTTACTTCTAGAGTAGGAGACATTATAAAGAGTAGAGATAGGGCTTATAGGCTATATAAGTGCGATAAAGATAATGTTGTTACGAAACAACTACATATCTCTAAGGCGTGAAGCGAAAAGTGTAATAAAAAAGTCCAAGCGCGAATTTGAAATCTCCATAGCTCGTGACGGTAAAGAAAACCCCAAGCGATTCTTTCAATACGTCAATAATAGAAATCCAGTAAAAAGTGTCTTGGGGCCTTTGAAAAATGTAAACGGAGATCTAGTTTCTGAAAACAAGGAAATGGCTACCTTGCTAAACGAATTTTTTACGTCAGTTTTTACTATAGAAGATGTAACGAATATCCCTACGGTCATAGACATAATACCTTTTGATAATGGTAATATTTTGGATAATATCGTGGTTAGTGAAGGGAGGTAATGCGCTATATTGATAAAATGAAAACGCGTAAATCACCGGGGCCGGATTCCATATATCCCATACAACTAAAAGAATTAAAAGATAGCATTGTTGTGCCGCTAACAAAGATTTTTAATGCGTCTATTTCTGAGGGGTGCGTACCAGATAATTTCAAGTTAGCAAACGTAACACCTATCTTTAAGAAAGGCGATAAAGGTGCGGCGGGAAATTATAGGCCAATCAGTTTAACGTCTGTTGTAGGTAAGCTACTGGAATCAATAATTAGGGATCGTATAGTCGAACACTTAGAATTGCATAAACTAGTTAGAAATACGCAGCACGGTTTTAGGCGAAACAAATCTTGCTTAACTAATCTTTTAGAATTTTTCCAAAGCGTGGTTGACGTTTACGATAGACATCGGGCGGTTGATGTAGTGTATTTAGATTTTCAAAAAGCGTTTGACACCGTGCCGCACAAAAGACTCATTGAAAAAACTAAGGCTCATGGAATCAGGGGTGTAGTAATAAATTGGCTAGAAGAGTGGTTGCGAGGTAGGAAACAGAGGGTGGTCGTTGATGGAGCGGAGTCGTGTTGGGCTAATGTAGCGAGTGGCGTTCCTCAGGGTTCTGTATTGGGCCCCTTGCTTTTTCTTATATATATTAACGATTTAGATGTCGGCCTAGTCAGTACAGTTTCAAAGTTTGCGGATGACACGAAGCTGGGTGGTAGGGCGATTAATGACGAAGATAGAGGTAAAATCCAGGAAGATCTGAATAAAATCGTTGATTGGTCAGTCACATGGCAAATGAGATTTAACGTTGATAAGTGCAAAATTTTGCATATAGGTTCGCGTAACGGTAATTTTGCGTATAGTATGTCAGGGAAAGATTTAACAAGCGTAGAGCAGGAAAAAGATTTAGGAGTTATAGTCACTGGTGATTTAAAAGTAGCGAAACAAAGTACAGCAGCGGTCAATAAGGCGAACAAAGTGTTAGGTTTTATAGCTCGAAATTTTGAGTACAAATCGCGCGATATTATAGTTCCTCTTTATAAATCATTAGTTAGACCCCATTTGGAGTACGCGGTCCAATTTTGGAATCCGCATATGCGCAAAGATATAGACAAAATCGAAAGAGTTCAAAGACGAGCAACTAAGATGATTCCGTCGCTTAGGTCAAAGTCGTACGAGGATAGGCTTAAGGAGTTAAAATTGACAACACTCGAGACTAGGAGGCTAAGGGGTGATCTAATCCAGGTTTTCAAAATTATGAATGGGTTCGATAACGTAGATAGAGATAGCTTTTTCGAAATATCTCAATATAATAGGACTAGAAATAACGGGTGTAAGTTGACAAGTAGAAGGTTCGAGACAGCAGTTGCAAAAACTTTTTTACGCATAGAATAGTAAATAGCTGGAATAGTTTGCCGGTAGAAGTAATTAGTAGCACGTCTATAAACATGTTTAAAAATCGATTAGACGCATATGTTGATAGATTGGGTATAGTTTAAGG